>NESQ01000439.1:0-69131 GCA_003070745.1 Tuber borchii
CAAAGGATGGAATGAGCGCTTATAAGTTGGACCTACAGCCGTTTATGGTGATACACAACACATTCCACATCTCACTCCTCGAGCCTTACCAAGACAACTGATTCCCCTCTTAGATACAAGAACCTGCTCCGCCTATCGAAATCGAAGGCGAACAAGAATACGAACTCAACCAAATTATCGACTCTCGACTCCACTACAGAAAGCTCCAATACAGAGCTAAGTGGAAAGGATACTCACCAGAACACGACAAAGTCTGGTACCCTTCAGATATCTTCAACAACACACAACATGCAGTCCAGCACTTTCACCAGCGATACTCAGGCAAGCCAAGAATAGGTCGAACTCAAGCCTGAATAAGGCTGGGGAGACAATGAGTCCAACCCAGGGCTATTTCCGCCTACTAGCCCTGGTTACAATATGCCAATGGAAGAGGAACTGAATGAAAGACAAGCAAAAGCCATTGTAACAGCAAAATACAATGAATCATCATAGATGGCATGCTACCATGATGGGTGCTTCGTGCACCTAAGCGAAAAATAAGGACAAGGGTAGTACCCACAAGAATCAAAGAAGAAAGAACGACCATCGAATGAGGAATACGGAAAGAAACACTAGGAACAGTATTTCAGAGACGACTGCCGGCCACACAAGAATAAGAAGATCAGAGCGGGCTATTACTCCAAGAGAGATGGCAGGAAAAAACCCCTCAACAAGAAGGACGAGAAAATGAGGAAGATGAGAGAAACCGTGAGGATATAGTTGGCAGAGGAGAGGGGCGAAAAGTTGGAAACGGCGACTATTCCAGACCTGGAAAGCCTACAAAGGCAAAACGGAGAACTGCTAGACGAACTATATCGGCTTAAGGAATGATTCAGAGACCAGCGAGAGTTGATCGAGGATCAATAAAGGAAAATATCGGAACAACAATAATCGCTCAAGGTAGGCAACCTCACCCTCGAAGTTATATGCAAACAATGATGGGACTCCGAGGACATAATCCGGAGAATGCGATAAGAGGCAAAACGTTTGAGAGGAAGGGTGATGGACTTAGGAGTTTGAGTATCGTGGGACCGATGCTAGGGGGAGAGGGGGCTAATATCACAAATGGGGACTAAGCAAGGAAGGTTTTCACATGACTCTATCAGGAAAATGTAAAAACACGTCCTGGTCCACCAGGGGGGTTACGGTCCCCCTGGTGCTCCCTGGTCAGCCCTGGTCCCCCTGGTCCGCGTTCGTACATCTCGGTTACGCAAAGTAGACCAGGGTGGATCAGCGTGGACCAGGCAGGACCACAGGGACCAAAAACCCCCCTGGTGGTCCAGGAGTGTTCAGGGGCATTCAGGACCGCCGTGGTCCACGCAAAAACATTTTCCTGATGTCATACTTGTAAGTGATAGGGTTTCACATTTTATATGACTACGCAATAGCATGTCATTCTTTTGTTATAATTGGTTTATTGTTTTGACATGACTCATGATTGTGGTCATATGATTATGACTTTTGCATATGACTCATAGTTATGAGAGATGGGTTTTGCACATGTGACGCAATTTGCGCACATGACTTATATATTGTGTTTTGATTGGTTAGTGGTTATTGCACAGTGACTCATAGGAGTCAGCTGATGGATTTCACACTATGACTCACTATGAGTCATAGGATCGCATGACGAGAAGGTATGAGTCACAAGGGTTAGAGTTGTGGAAAGAACGGGTATAAAAGGAAAGTCCTTACAGCCTTCATAGTTGAGAGTTCTTTACACAACCATCTAAGTTATTTCCTACAATATACTTTTATCTTTATACTTTGAACTACTGGGCTGAGACTATAGTGTCTCTCACGATCTTAGCGATACATCGTACGAGATAGGAGTCTGTATACTCAGCTATCATTGAACGTACGAACTCAGAGAGGGGTGATCGCTATTCGGAATAGTAGTTACCTGCTGCAAGTATCGCCTAAAGGGAAGAGGATCGTAACATGATGCAATACTACTATGAGTTGGGAAAAAGTAACCAATCTAATTCTAATAGTTATCCAGACACATTCAGTTATTTTTAATCGGTAACAATATCTCTAACCCTCTGAGGCAGTTAACCAATAACAATCATATGATTATATAAAAGTGGTAGCACTACGGAGTTTGCCATAACAAAACTATTAGAAAATAGAAGTTGATGGAGATATTGCAATATTGACACTGGAGATCCCTCTCATGGTAAGGTTTATTCCATCTTTCTTTCATTTTCCAGCTGGGGGGTTGAAAGAGTACTCTATAGTTAGAGCTTCCCCCCCTTAACCCAAAAGAGTAACTTCTAATTATCCCAAAGCCATCCTCGATTACTCTAGTTTTACACTACTTTTGCCTCTAGCCTGCAAGGGGCAAAATAACCTCGTACTTAGAGGTAGATAAAAGTTAGATCTACCCCATATACGGTAACTATGGTTCTCCCCCATACAAATCTATTTTCTTGGCACTTTTTATAAGGGCAGCAAAAGTCAGACACACTCCTAGAATCGGAAATAAACCCAGAGATTTTGTGCTACCACACTATACTTACCCTAAATGCCAAGTACTCAAGCTCAAGGGTATATATGGTATGGTAGTACGAAATCTCTGGATTTATTTCCTATTCTAGAAGTGCATCCAACTTTTGCTGCCCTTACAAAAAGTGCCAAGGAAACAGGTTTGTATGGGGGAGAACCATAGTTACCATATATTGGATGTGCCTGACTTTTTTTTTTTTGTTTTTTAATAAACCTTTTGGTATTGTAATAGCTAGCTACTTCTAAACTATACAAATACTCTATGGGCTTTCTGTAGCAATTTAGCTATCTGCCCTTATTCACCAAAAACCTGCTTCACCCAACCTCTACAGATACAAATAAACTACCCAAATCCGTTCCCTTGGGTTATCCTCAGCCAGTATGTCTGCTCTAAATCAATAGCAGGAATCTAGTCAAGAGCAAACCCCATACTTCCCTAACCAACCTGTTTCCAGAAAGCATCACCTGGTCCAGCCCACAAAACCCAAGATAAAGGAAATATATAAAAACTTAATCAAAATATTATTCCATAGCCTCCCCCAAGTGTGCCATAATGGCATCATCGCCAACGCGAGTAATAATCTCAGTCCCCAAAGTTTTCTGTCTTAATCATGTGCCCTCCTCTGGAACAGTGTTTGCTTAACCTGGTTAACTATCGTAGGTTCTTCCAATAGGTGTCCAATTCTCTTGTTGGTTGGAGATCCCTAGCAGCATCGCTTCTTCTCTAGCCCTCTACCTCCTTGTCCTTTATCCACTCCTAAACCAAATACTGACGTACCAAAGCCATAAGGTGGGCCACTTGTAATAAGTGATTACTCCTATCCCTGTCTGTCATTTCCACACCTCTTCCCTAAAATCCTCATCCTCCTGTACTACAATACAGGTACACTGGTACTTCCCCCTCCGGCTGACTAAACCTAGCCATCCATTGCGCCACTCCCCAACCAGCTACAAATATCTTCAGCCACAAACCCTTGCGCCACTCTCACGACCACATAACCTCAAACTTGCAGCTTCAGCCACCCTCTCACCCACGCCTTACTCTCTTACCAGAATTACCAAAGTAAAATAGGCTTGTAACCGAACCCGAAGGTAACAATACAGTCTCAAAATGTTCTTCAACAAATAACTCTAGATGGAGAACGATTAAAAATGATGAAGAGGGATGAAAACAAACCTTCAACACCAAAATTTCTAAACTATCATAATGGAAAAGAAGACTTGAGGCTATCATGAGATGAGAGTCAAGGAACCCAATTAGCCAAATTCTATTATGTGACAGGTTACAAGATGGTTAGGAAGTGGTTGTAAGGCAAATGTGTTGTGCACCTGACTTTTTTATTTTTATTTTTTTTATTTATACTTTTATTCGAACTAGATTACAACAACTAATAACAAAATAAAATACCCCAACCCCTAACCTTACATAATCGGCTTTATGTGCCCATTTTGGGTGTCTGCCATCCCTCCCCTTTGGCAAATGGAAAACCAAATTTCCTCCAGATCGGGTGATCCAACAAAATTCCCAAATAGAACACTTACCCCGCTCAGCTCCCTCCTTCAATCTCCTCTGTTTCATTCCCGCCACAAATTACACCACTTGCAATGAGTCATGTAAAATGCCTGAATCGTTCACCTAAAGAAAGTCAAGTAAACTCCACAAACCCATTCCTCTTTCCTCCTCTTACTTCCCCAAATGACAAAAAGGATGGCTGTTATTGGCTACTGTATAATACCCGTAGGCGTTAATCTGTATAAGGGGGATACATACTTGTCGTTAGTTGTAAACCCGCCAACAGTTTACTCGAAATTTGAGTAACAAAATGGTATCAGAGCAGTCATCTCAAAGTCCAAACACCATCAGGAAAATGTTTTTGCGCGGTCCAGGGTGGTCCTGAACGCTCCTGAACCACCAGGGGGGGTTTTGGTCCCCATGGTCCTCCCTGGTCTGCGCTGATCTACCCTGGTCTACTTCGTGTAACCAAGGTGCGCGACCGTGCACCAGCGCGCACCAGCGTGCACCAGGGAGCACCAGGGGCACCGTAACCCCCCTGGTGGACCAGGACGTGTTTTTACATTTTCCTAATGACCGCAGGGGAAATTTCTCATCCTTCCTCCTTAAATAAACCTAATCATTTTTCCTTTTATACTAAAAGAAAAACACCAAAAAGAAAAACTCCTAATCCTGTCTCCTTCCGACGTATGAAACTCCTAAGTTCCGCCGGATCAGTGTTTGCAATCGCACTTTGAGGGCGGGGACGGTGTTGAGAAAAGTGCAAAAAGCACTTAGGAGGAGTTGTAGAGGTGAGGGAGTTGTTCACCTGACTTTTTTTTTTTTTTTTTTTTTAAACTTTTCGATTCATAACTAACTAGCTATAAATACTCCGGGTTTTTTATACCAACTTAGGTGTTTACCCACTACCCACTTCCATATTAACAAAAAAAACAAACCCGCCAAGCTTCAAGCCTAACCAACGAACAGATCCAGCCCCCTCGCCATTCTTTCGGCTCAGTTATACAGACCTCCCTGACATGGGTGCATATTCACCTCCGAGTTCACCCCCTCTCCTCAACCAAAACCCTCTAACTAAACCTTTCGTCCTAATCCCTCAGGTCTCAGCAAGCCGTCTCCTCCCCCTACTGGACTTTAGCGCCAGCCGTCTGGTTCCCCAGAAACACCCATGAGAACAGGGTTCGTCCACACACTTCCGGCAACTAACCCAAGAAAAAACCTTCAACCTTCACCAACTCTCCACAATCCAAACAAACACGAAACAAACCATGAGTTGGGCCACTTGCAATGGGTGACCCCGCCCATCCTTGTCCGTCATCCCTAAAAACATCAATTTCCTCCTCCAATATCCTATCCTCTTTCTCCTAACCCAACACTTCAGCACACGGGCACCCCCCACTCGGGTGCAACCTAGCCAAGCCACACCCACACGCCACTCTCCGAAACTAAGCCACAAATTCTCCAAGCCACATAACCCTTGCGCCACCCCTACGACGCCACGACCTCAGCCTCGCAGCCTCAACCACCCCCTCACCCGCGTCCTACACGCCTGCCAGGATTACCGTAGTAAAATAGGCCCCGTAACCGAATCCGAAGGTGACAAAAAGTTATGACAGCGTTCGTAAACGATATCCCTAGATGGAAGACGATTAAAATCAGATAAAAGCATTCATCACTTGCCTTTAAGAGACAGATTTCTAAACCATCGTGATGGTAAAGAAGACTTGAAGCCATCATGAGATGAGAATCAAGGACCCAGATTGGCCCACTGGAAAGATATGACACGTCACAAGGAGGTGAGATTTCAATCGCTGGGGTTGTTGGAGTAACCGTGGATGTTCACCTGACTTTTGTTAACCCCCAAGTACATATGCACCAACAAATCAGTTCAACCAGTCCTTTCACCCAAACTCTCGAGGTCCACTATTTATCAAAGTCATGCTTCAAGTAACATGCAGAGAGTAGTCACATGGGCTTAAATCGTCATTTGTTCAGATTTGAAGAGAATAGTGGAGGAACACTAGAGTTCAGAGGACAGGTTGAGTCTTGATAGACACTCATTTACTCACAAACCTACCTTACCATAAGACCCTGAACCATGTGCTTAGATGATGGAGCTGCCTCTTCCAGTAAGGTCTGGTCTTTTTCGATATTGAATTGTCTTGGAGAGCGGGTTTTTTAGTGTGCTTTTGGCCTCTTTTCTACAGAGGTACGGGCAATAAGTTCTGGATATTTTACTAGCAAGGGATGTTACACTAGCAGGGGCCACACAGGCAAATTGGGTATCGGGACAGCAAATTTGGTATGATGGTTACCTAATTCACCTCAATACCCCCTCTTTGTCGAACATCCCCTGCTGGTAAAATATCCAAAACTTATGGCCTCTACCTCCGTAGAGGACCGCCCGGTGTATGGTCAGTTTATTCGAGTTCCCCCAGTATTCCTTCTTGCAAGGGAATTACACCACTGGATGGCATTGGCATGTAAACTACACTTGGCAGGTGGTTGTGCTTGATGGCGTAAAGGTCTAGACTATGAATTGAGGAAAAGGCAGGGCACTCTGCTGGCACTCGTCCACCACGGTCTCTTGGTTTAAACGTTATTCAAAACTTACAGCTCTTATGGAAGCGCAGGTTACGCACAGGGTTCGCTGTACCGGCTGGCCAGTACCCGTACGGAAGCTCGAGGCGCTTTGGGAGGCATGTCCTGAGGAGAGGAATCTATTGGTCAGGATCAAATTGATGCACTCTTTAGAAGAAAACTTCAGCATATTGCCTCTACAATTCAGGCAGACGATAGGCTTACAAAATGGCAGATAGTAACCAATTTCTTGTTAGCCACTCGCTCAGGGTTCTTAGGACATTCTTCACACGAGTGTGCTGTCTAGCGGAGCTTCCTCTTTGCCCACTCCCACTTTCCGTAGAATAAGAGTGCATGTGTCAATGATACTGTAAAATATCCATTCAAGTCACATCCTGTTCGCTAGACGGGAGAAATACCAGTATGGTATCATAACTGCACCTACACGCGTAAGGGAAGTTTCAGCCAGAAGTGGAATTCATTCCGCCCCGCCTTCTTTCTACCCACCCCCTGTCCATCTCTAACTATTATTTTTTCCCCGCGGTATATTAACATGTCTTAGTTCTCATGTGACTTTCTGTGCAGTCCAGCAGTTCTGATATAAAACATCAAGTTCCAAGCTTGTATATCTACTACTGTAAGAATTGGAATCATTGAACCTCGCGCTAAGACGTTCAAAATTCCCCTCTTTGGATGAAATGGGGGACCATCCCGGGAAAGGAAATGAAAAAAAGAATGCATTCAGCCCCCACCGAGACGAATAAAAACAAAAAAACAAAACTCGAGTACCGCACTGTACTCGTACAACAGTCCTTACCAGGAGAGATTTGCTCGACAACTTTAGTGTGAGACCTGTTCCCTCTCACTAACCGTGCCAAGGTTGTAGCTCCGCCACAACCCTCGATTTCTCGCTCGCTCAGAATCTTGGGCACCTCTCCTAGGTGCCCGACAGCGCAATGTCACATTCAATTTGTATGTGAATTTACGAATTACGAACCACCACCAAACACTCTATGATGCCGTAAATTTCCTTTTGAATTCCTCACACATTATTTTAAGTCTTTGCCAATGAGTCTTCAACTTTTAATTCAGGGAAAGGTCCCGCCAGGCGAAAACCGGGGTTGCAGAGGAGGGAAAGAAAGTGTGAACGTGAGTTGAGCCGAATCTGCAGTCAAAGTGAGGAAAAAAAAAAAGGACAGGCATATTGGTAAAGGCTTGAAACAATGTGTGAGAAATTTAAAAGGAAATTTACGGCATCATAGAGTGTTTGGTGGTGGTTCATAATTCGTAAGTTCACAAACAAATTGAATGTGACATTGCGCTGTCGGGCACCTGGGAGAGGTGCCCAAGATTCTGAGTGAGCGAGAAATCGAGGGTTGTGGCTCCGCCACAACCTTGGCACGGTTAGTCTTTTGTGAGAAACCTGGAGCTGCTGGATGGGGGGGTACGGTAACGTTACACTGCGCGCGCCTAACTTGACTGTTGTATCATACTCGATGAGCGAGTTTTCGGTTATTGCGCCAGGTATGCATGCGGTATGGGGTCCCGGCAGTATTTTTTTTCTTATTTTTTCTTATTATTATTATTATTTATTTTTTCTTCTTCCTTTGTGGAGTACCGGTATTAAGCGGTGGCACTCGAGCAAGAGTGTGCGGGAGGGAGGCAGCATACCGGCATCTAACTGAGATAGGATATGATACGCCACCGGTATGATACGATGTGCTCGTCCCCAGCAAGGAGCATGCGTGGACACGGGGGGATGGCAAACGCCACGTTGAGGAAAGGCGAAATATCCCTGAAATATTTGTAAAATACTGTACCGGTATCCCCTAAGTATCCTTGAAACATGCTATTTTCCCTCCGAAATGATCGGATACTTCTTGCCTAGCTTACTCTTTTTGTACAGTATAATATTATTATTATATTTCCTCTTTTGTCGAACATTGTTGAAAGTTGCGCGATACTGCACCGGGGCACAATACATTCCAATTTGAACCCCCTTCTTATCACATACAAGTTACAGAGGTAAAGCGTGTAAGTTTTGTAGGTTTCACAAACGAGGACTGCCACTCTCACCCCCTGTGTAACCTACAAAACTTACACGCTGACCTCCGCATGCCTGTAGTACCGTTTGTACTGTAGCTTGAACAATGGATTATAATATTATAATAGTTAGTCTTGCGATCGTCGCTGATCTTGAATGGCACCGGTATTGACAATTGGCAAACGAGTACATAAATATCCGGGATTCCACCACCACCACCACCACTAGTGGGCCCAATACCACCGAGTATACCCAGTTCCCGTACCGTTCGGTTCGGCAATGCACAGACCAATTACTCGATTGAGCTACCCATGCTCGAGCACTTGCTCTGACATCGTCTTTCTCGCCTGCTCTTCCAACCATCCATGGTCCGTGATAGGGCATCTTTTCGCAAAAGTCGGACATGCCCTCCGGAGTGCCTTCTGTCCAATTGACTCTCACTCCATCTGTTTTTGATGGAAGTGTGATGGTCTGAGGGTCTCCTCGCCCCAACCCGACTTTTGCAAAGAGATAGTCTACGGGTAGACTAAATTAGGTTAACCGCCACAAACGCCGCATTTTCTTTCCCCACTTTACTTCCCTGGATTACGGCAAGTTGTGTAACTTACTTAACCCAGCCTCCGCTAATGATCACCGACAAGGTAAGATATAAGAACCTAAGAAGCGCAACGAGAGTGCGACATGATATTCGAAGAGGTATCGCAGTTCCAATTGTTTCGGGGCTCCCATTCCTTTTTTGTCGCTGAGCTCGTACTCGTTTGTCTATGCCAATCTACCTAAAAGCTCCCTTGGATCCGATCCAATGCAATAGGCTTATCATGTACAAGTACCATACTGTGAAAAAAAACCCTTGAAATCTACTATCAGATGATCTAGCCGGGTGCCCAGCCCTCACCGAAGTGAGGGCTAAGCGCCTGGGTAGTTCTTTGATATTTCATTCGAGTCTTTGGTTTAGAGTGGGAAACAAGCTTCTTCCCCTCTATTTTCCGCGCGAAAGAAATAGACCAATAACATCCCCGGACGCAACCGAGCTCAACACCAAGAACCTCGGCCACGATACCCCGGTGGCAACAGGCCACCCCAACTCAACCAAGCTAAGAACTGGTGTAGCTTCCCAGTTTGAAAGTGAAAACATGGCGACAGACTCCTCTACCCCAGGAGCACCTCACAAAGACCCTTGGTTCCAGGAAATCTTAACTGGAATTACAAGAGGACTCCCCACCCTATCGCTCCCTGAAGGCTCAGCGCTGAGGGAAAAACTGGCAAATCCTGACGAAGGGGAGTTCACAGACGGTGAAACTACCACGGTGACCCTTCAACTCGAGATGCTGGCTATGATCTTAGGATTGCAGCAACAGATTAAAACACTAAGCGAGACCGTCATGAACCTCTCAAACAATGCCAGGGACCTCTCCACGAATGTGGCAGCATCCACGGCAAAAATCACACCACAAGTCAGCATTTTAAAAAGACAACAGCCCATGTCCTATGCTGAAGCAGCGGCAACTCCTAGAGATAAGCCAACGCCACAAACACCCAAAAAAGGAAGGAAGAGGACTGGCACGGTCGGACCCACACCTCCACAAAACCCAAAAAATAAGCAGACTAAGAACGCCAAGGCACTGGATGACGGGGCTGAAACGGAGGGTGGGGGCCAGATAACCTCTACTGAATTGCGCCCCAAGTCTCTTACAATAGCAAAAAGACGGATCTACTCCACGAGGTCCGACCCAGCCCCACTTCTAAACTCGCTAAGTTTAGAACCCAAAATCAATATGGCAGTTACGAAAAAGCTACGGGAATGTGGGTGCACTGCACCCACAAACATGCAAATTCAGATCAACTCAATGACCGGAACAATTTCCTTGACCACACCACCAAATGTGGAGGCAAAAGAATTCGACAACTACCTCAAGCCCATGACGGAAGCCCTAAAAGCAATGCTCCCAGAAGACTCGAGAAATTACGAAGAATTTAGGAAAGCTCCGACGGAAACCCAAATAGTCATACTTGGCATCTCTCTCGAAGCTACCACCAACGATAACGTAACCATGGCCTCTGTTATGAAAGAGAGTCTGATGGTGTCATAACAAATCGAAGCATCCCAGGCAAGGTTTCTACAAAAGGACCCAACGATAAGGGCCAACAAGAAGTATACCTCGGTGGTAGTATCGATACCCTCAGAGCTAGTCAACCAAGTCACTCTTAACGTATTGGTTCACGGTAAATGGAAGAAAGCTGCAATTATGTGGCAAGCCAACCCTACGAAACAATGTCACAAATGTTACAAATACGGACACCCAGAAGAAGGGTGTAAAGACAATAAACACACATGCCCTATCTATGCCGGTGAACACAGACTGAAGGAACACAAGTGCGCATCCCCTACATGCCCGCAAAAAGGCGATAGAAAGGTAATTGCAGATTGTTGTCCAATTACTCCATCCAAATGCGCTGCATGCGGAGAGAACCACCCGGCCTACCACGCCAGCTGCCCCGTAAAGGTCAAAGCTAAAGAGGACGCCAAGAAACACTACAGCCAAATTAGAGGTCCCCGTTCTACTGAGGCAATAGATACCAGCAAAGAATAATGGTTGAATCAATCGATTTAGGCCGCGACACTCGTTTAACAAAAATTTCAATAATACAACATAATTGCCGAGGGAGCAATATGGTGTTTTTAACTTTATTTTCACTCATTAGGAATAGGAATGTTTCTTTTGTTTGTTTACAAGATGTACCTTTGTTTAATGGGGAACCTTTGAGGGCACCAGGATTTTAAGTTTTGTTTCCTAATATGCCTGGTAGTAAGGTCAGGGTGGCAATTTACGCTAACCTACTTATGCTTAAGGATTTTAGTTATTTATGTTTTACTCCTGCTATTGATGTATTTCATTTGTTGTTATCAAGGGCGGATGGAAATAAGATAGTAGGGGGGTTTGAAAAATTTTCTTTGATTAATACCTATAACAGGCAGGTGGATCGAGCCAATACGGTCCCCCCCACGGAGCTATTTAAAACATTTCAACACCCTACTCTAGTAGTAGGAGACCTCAACGTCCACAACCTTTATTCAGATCCGGAAAGGGACTTAACATCTAGCAAAAGACGATGCGGAGAACAGTACTTCAGGGTGGTTGGGCTACACGAGTTTTCAATAATGAACGAGCCGAGCATTTACACTAGAACCCCGGATATACCAACACACAGGCCATCAGTGATCGATTATAGCCTAGCTAACAGGCAACTCTCGGACTATATCGAAAGCTGGAAGACCAACATACTACACACAGGCTCAGATCACATCACGATAACAACTACTGTCACCTCTAAACCTCACAGCATGGCAAGACCAGCCCCTAACTGGAACGAAATCAAATGGAAGATTGACGGGAAACCTAACCTGGCAATCGAAGAGGATCTGAAGAGGCTGATGGCGGACAGCGGTGAAGAAGGCCTTACTACACTCAGATGGACATTACCGAATGAACCCGAGAAAGCAATCGAAAACTTCGAGTTTAACCTTTCGTTAATAATCCATACTCTCAAAAAATACGCCCCTACGAAGAGGCCGTGCAGATGGTCAAAACCGTGGTGGACCCAAGAACTCACACAACTCCGGAAGGACTTCTGTCGGCTGGGTAGGATTGCTCGTAGAGACCCGAGGCAGAAGGAAACCGCCAAACAAGCGAAACGAAAGTACCAGAACGCAGTGAAGAGGTGTAAGGCTGCACACTGGAGGAGCTTTCTAGAAGATGTAAAGAAAAATAACATGTGGACGGCACATCAGTTCACAAAAAAGAGGTTAGGCTCGTTGGTGCCAGGGGGTAGCAACTTTGCGTCAGCTACCGAGCTCAATAACGCCATAATGCAACACTTCTTCCCACCCAATCCGAGGCCTGTACCAGTCTGCAGCCCAGAACTGCAAAGCCTTGAACAATACGAAAAAGTTGATGCTATGGAGGTATCACTCGCCCTGAGCAAGTGTAGCAACAAATCCGCCGCAGGACCCGACCAAGTACCCTACAGCGTATGGAAAGGCATCTATGGTATCAATCACGAAATTATTCCGGACTTGCTGGACGATTTGTTCAGATGGTCAATACACCCACCGAACCTAAAGAGCGCGCTAGGAATCCTTCTGCCCAAACCTGGAAAAAAGGATTACGAGGTTTTCGCGAGCTACAGAGTTATCGCCTTAATGCAGACTTTCTCAAAGATAGCCGAAATGGTAATTAACCAAAGACTCATGAAATTTGCAAAATCGAATGGCCTATATAAAGTCAACCAGACAGGCAGCCTACCGCAGAGGGCGACTTTCGATGCAGGATTATTACTAAAACACTGGGTGAAAGAAGCACAAGCAGCTGACCTAAAAGCAAGCACGATGTTTCTTGACATCAAAGGAGGATTTGATAACGTGGACCACCAAACATTACTGGAACGGCTAAGTGCCTAAAACGTCCCAGGCTATATGGTCAGGTGGATATCCAACTTCATCTCATATCGGGAATGCGCTATGATCTTTCCGGGCTCACCTAGGAAGATGTGCAATATCAATACCGGAATACCTCAAGGATCGCCCCTGTCACCTATACTCTTCGTAATATATGTGGCACCACTCCATGGTATACCCGGACAACCACACGAATTCAAGTCATCCTATGTAGACGACATTCAGATCACAGTTAGCTCTCCATCCTGGAAAAGGAATGCCGAATTACTTGAAGAATCTTATAGGCAAATCCACGCCAAGGCCACCACCCTGAGCCTAAGTTTCTCAACTCATAAAACCGAATTGATGCACTGGCGTACCGAAAGGGAGCGAGCAGAGGTCTGCGAGCACCCCATAGTGGTGGACGGGGAATGCATTCAACCAGCATACAAATCCGTAAAATGGCTGGGGTTTCACTTCGACTCCAACATGGCCACATGGACACACTTTTCAAAAAGACTATCCCTAGCACAAGCGGCCTTTAATCGTATCAAAAGGCTCTCTTCTCCCGGAGGTAGACTCACACCATACAGCGCGCGAAGGATGGCGAAAGGGATCATTATCCCCACACTACTATATGGCGCTGAATTCCTCGACCCCAATAGAACAACTGTGCACAAAATGGAAGTCCTCCTGAACAGAGTCAAACGCTGGATCACGAATTGCTTTTATGAGACAAACACCAATGTGCTTTTGGCCGAAGCTTGTTTAATGCCGATCGACCTTTACCTCGATCAAATCCGCGACATGGCTACAATTAGATGGGCCATGGCGTTACCTGAAAACAACATTGCCACAGCCATGCTGCCGCCTGGCTTTCCGATCCAAGACACATACAGATACTCTACGAATAGAAGGCGTGCCTTCAGCAAGAGAGGAGGACTAAAACCGAAACAATGGAATTCCACTTCATTGACGTCGGTCCAGAGCATTCTGCCAATTGACAGAATTGCACGAAGGGCCAGATTGATCTTTAAGAAGTGGCCAATCCTAAAGAAACCCAATCCATGGCGTCCCCCGGAGTTGGAAGAGTACAAGTACTACGAAGACACGGTCAAAAAGGTCCGGGATGACGTCTACACCAAATGGAAGATACGCAACTACCCTGAATATTACGGTTACACACCGCCTTTCAGGACGTGCTGGCGTTTTATGACAACACATAAGTTTGCCGCAGCCCGTCTTCATCAGATGAGGGCCGGCAAAAGCTACTTGAGGGCACACAAAGGCTGGAGGGACGCTGAGGCTGACCCGACCTGCCCAAGGTGTGGAAACGGAGAAGAAGATTTTATACATGTGATAACTGAGTGCCCCTCGCTCGCTGAAGCGAGGGAGAGCCACTCGAAGGATACATTTGATATTTCTGCCAAGTCTATTGTGTGGAGCGAAAAGAAAAAAGGCTGGGAGTTGATGAAAGTTTTAATTTCATTTATTTCCTTGAATAAAATTAATTTTCCTTTGTGTGTGGATGAATTTCCTTTTACGAGGGCTAGTCAGGTTCAGTCTTAAAACAAGATATGTTTGGGACAAGATGCAAGGAATCCTTACGGGAAATTTTCACATTGATGAGGTGTTTTTACATTATTAGTTTGAGTTTTGATTTATTTCTTTTGTTGAGTTTTGATTTGGGTTTTTATTTGCCATGGGATGTTTCCCGAATGCAGCGGTTGTACTCTAGGAGATGCTTGTCATGTACCTAATATCATACCACGGATTTAACAAAAAAAAAAAAAGGTTTAGAGTGGGAAAAAGCATGGATGGGGGCTGATGAAGAGTTTGTACCTGTGCCCCTAGCATTAAATGGAATACCGTCTTCAGAGGAAATTTTATATGATCTAATGAAATAAATGAAATAAATCATGATTCTGGTGCGAAGGATGATCCTCCAGGGAATTATCTTTTCACTTTATGCTTATCTCTTGGTATAAGCAGTTGTTGTCATTATTTCTTTCGTTTGTGTTCTCAATCCGGGTTTCTATTCACCACGGGATTCTTCCCACACGTTATTGTTGTTGTACTCTAAGGAGTGCTTGTTGTGTACCTAAAATCATACCATGGATTTAACAAAAAACGATAAAAAAAATACTACCAGATAATCAACTTTATTTGTTCGGCCCGTTAGGCCACGATAGGTTTAGTCTGACAGGTTAACGGAATTGCGAATACCGGTTAATGAGATCCAACGCGCTCAATGGCTCCATCTTGGAGCGGACCAGGAAAACGCTACGGTATTCCTCCCTTCCCAGAAGCTTTTGTCTCTGAATCTTGAGATTACAGAACTGGTGGAGATAGCAGGGACCTTGCGACCTCGCCTCCAGAGTCAGATCCCAACAATCTGGTTGGTTCGGAGCTGTATTTGCCTCACATCTAGGGTCTTTTTCTATGGCAGTGAATCAGGGTAGGAGCTGATGTTTTACTGTACGTCACAAGGTGCTGTGTCCCCTTTTTTCTTTCTTTTTTTCCCAGCAGCCCAGCTTAGTCGAGTGATCGTAAAACACCTCAAATAATTGAACCGTGTGCTTCGCAGTCCAGATTGCCTCTTCTAGCAAGGTCTAGTATTTTTTGTTTTCCTGTTTTTCGTGTATTTCCGAGGGGCTGAATGATTACCCTTTTTTTTGCTGGGCCAATCCTTAGCGGGTTTATTTTCATCGGATGTGTTTGGATCACTGAGCGGTCTACTAGTGCTGTAGTTGTGACAACTGGCGAGAGTGCATCCGGTGCTTGCCCGGGTATGGATGATTGGACACTCAGGGGTTGTTGAGGTTTGACCTTCACTATTCTCATAGGAAGTGGGGGGATGAATTTGGTATGCATATCCTTCAAACAACCAAGGAACCTTGGTGCCTCCCAATCCTTGGGTGCTCGATCGCCCATGTTCGCACTCGGGTCGTGAATTTGTCTAGGCGCTCAGATACGCACGGATCTTTTGCCATACATTTTATGAACCCCTGTTATCGAATGCCTCTTGCCCGGGAGGAATACCAAAGCTTGCGAGAAAGTCACCCCCCTGGGGTCAGATCTTGATGATGGCTTGCCACAGCGCGCTGTTTCTCCCAAGGCTTTTTACGAGCACACCCACTGGGGAAAGAGTTTCCTGAAGGGGCTCATGTTCACTCGCCTATTAAGCCACACTTTATTTGACTTCTCGAGATCCATTTCAAGCTTAACCAAATTATCCGGGTAGGTGGGTGGGCGAGTGAGCTGGAGGGTTTCATTCAGATTGCATGATTATGCTCTGGTATCCTTCGTTACTCGTATCCTAACTGCGCCATAGTCCGGTGGATGGTCCTTAATACCCAACGTCTTACGAACACAGAGCAAACACTTCGGTCTCAAAAGATCGGCTACGAAAAGGGGTGCAGGTACAGTGCTAACACTGTATCTCATATACAGTATATTTGCCACAGTGGTCGCCGGCTTTATTAACTCATCCAAGTCGGGGAATTGAATACGACAGTGTGGCATGACTCCGGAATACCGCTGTGCTTTTCCCCCTCACATGCCGATCGGGGACAGCGTTCCCCGACCGGCACCTTCTCACCGAATGGACACCCCCAACAGGACCACACGACGCATCTCGCAGCCCCCTCGATGGGGTAGATCTGAGGCAACTTCCGGCGCTGCCGTGGCTCGAATAAGCGGACCATGCGCTATGTAGTTGAGAATTCCCTGCTCTGGAAAAACACAGCGAGAGGCGAGCCGTCTAGCCCCCTTCGAGAGGCATGAAAATAAAAAATGAACCATACTAGAAATGACTCTAACGACACAACACTCGGCCAGATTATTTTAAATCTCAACGGTTAGTGCTTTATGGTCCAATCACTTTGTATCACTCGTGGATAACAAGCGCATCGATCGGCAATATTCCCCAAAAGTTATGTTACATCGTACAAGGCTAAAAACATGGGACCCTCAACGGCGACTACTACTACAAGAGGCTAGAGCCTAAAATTAGCCTAGCCATCGATAAATAAAAATATCAGAAGGTCAGTGCTCAAAGGTGAAAATCCCTGAAGCAGCTGCGCACTATTGCACGGTATATGCAGATGGAGAATTATACTATTGTCGCCCAGAAAGGCGCCTCGTTAGGGAACAGCATTTCAATGATGCGTCGTCAGCCTGGGATTTCTCAGGTTTTTTCTTCTCGAAGGCAATTTCCCACAGTTCACTTACGAACCTCGCCTCCCTCAGTTGGAGAACCAATATAAACCAATATAAACTTCTGCTGTAGCGCTGAGAGAATATTTAATTTAATTTTTTCGAAGGAATTGAAAGGCTGACGAACTGACAAAGAATCCAGACCTTTTTTTTTTTTTTTTTTTACGTCGTTCAGAAAGTGGTTTGATTCCAAGCTGACTCGGGTTGGTAATACGGGCAACTTTCAGCGGCCCGCTTTTGGTGGCGGGTGCGAGGGTGAGGCAGGTGCTGTGGCCATGCATTCTCGCCTCCCTTTCGGGAAAGTCCGAAGCGAAAAACAGAGCCTCATTCGAGGTTGGAATAAGCTTTGCGCCCAA
This sequence comes from Tuber borchii, assembly GCA_003070745.1. Taxonomy (NCBI): domain Eukaryota; kingdom Fungi; phylum Ascomycota; class Pezizomycetes; order Pezizales; family Tuberaceae; genus Tuber; species Tuber borchii. The sequence goes on from NESQ01000439.1 coordinate 17,694, forward strand.
CAACCCGAACCATGCTGTCGGTTCTCCCGCAACCCGTCTCAGGGTTCCAATCAAAAGCCTTCTGTCAGCCACACACAACCAACCAACAAGGCTCGCGTTTTCGGACCGCAAGGGTTTCTTTCCTTTTCCAGCAGTTTCTTTCCTTATTATTATTTCTTGTTCCCCTGTCTAGCCCCCTACCTTGCCTTCAGCTCTTCTGGCGACAATCCTGACACCCGCTACTTGTAAAGCAACCGTCGATCCTGCCTAGCAATTGGTGGGAGGGCTTGCTTTTTGGTTTTCTTAGAAAAAAAATAGTTAGGCAAAGACTTATTTTTCCCTGTCTGCGCCAACTAAGGAAGGATAAGGAAATTAATTTTTTGCCAAGACACTCATGTTATCTCGAAGGGATAGCTAGAAGCAGGCCAATAGATCACAACATCCCTCACAGGAATCCACACTCCGCGAATTTGATCGTTGCCCTTCTAATTCGTCCAATGCCGCCCAAAAAACGCGCTCGCGAAAAGGCAGCAGCTGAAGATTCAGGAGAGGAGAAGCAGCCGCGACCCTCCAAACGCTCGCTCCGCGCGCGTCCCGCACCGGCTGCTTCTATTGCCGGCACGGCGACTCCCCTAGTCCCATCTAAGCTTTATCAGCGCAGGAAGAAGGGAACAGGAACTCTCGAAACTCCCGTCTCCAAAGAGAAAAAGGGACCCGAGACCACGGTCGTCACAGTTTCGGCGATCGATGATGCAAACGACCAACCTTCCCGCTCCTATTGGCTAATGAAAGCTGAGCCAGAGACCAGAATCGAGAAGGGGAAAGACGTCAAGTTTTCCATTGACGACCTCAGGGCATGTGAGAAGCCCGCAGGCTGGGATGGCGGTGTGTCACCACATTTGATTCTTGATGGGAGGGGTGGTGAATGGATGCGAAGGGCGCTGTGGGATTTTTGCTAACCAATCAATTAACTGTCTCATGCGACAAATAGTCAGGAATTACGGCGCCCGTAACAACCTGAAATCCATGAAAAGGGGGGATTTGGCATTCTTTTACCACAGGTTTGTCAGCTCCCAGGATCCCGAGACCATAAAAATGAGGAACAAAAAAATAAAAATATCACGTCGTGCCCCACCATTTATTTATTTATTTATTCCAAAGACAAGGAAGAAACCGTGGTTTTCCGGGGCTAAATTATTTATTATTGTAGCAACTGCAAAGAACCGGGGATAGTAGGAATCATGGAGATAGTGGAAGAAGCCACTGTGGACGGTAAGCCTTCCCTCCTCCTTTTCCTCAGTCAACACTCCGCACTGCCGGTACGATACACAACCTACAACTTCCCTGCGAGCCCCCTCCCCTTATCAAATTTCCCCGCAAACGTGATCTCCACCAAACCCCTCTCCCGCCAGATCTCCCATCCATCCAGCCCCTCTCTCCCCCCCAATTATTCATACTGTGCCGATACACCTCCCTCGGCCCTAATCTCGTACGATATATTTATTTTTAAAAATTCTTTCTGCATCCCTTCCCGTCATCCGTACATATCCTAACTTATTTAGCAGAAACTGCATTCGACCCTAAGGAACCCTATTACGATCCGAAATCTTCAAGGGATAATCCGAAGTGGTTCCTGGTGCACGTAGAATTTCGCCGGAAACTGGAGAGACTGGTGGGGTTGGTGGAGCTGAAGAAGTATGCGAGTAAGGAGCTTTCGAACCTGCCGCTGCTGAAGATGGGGAGGTTGAGTGTGTCTGCAGTCCCTGCCGAATGTTGGGAGTTTATCCTTTCTTTAGAGAGGGCAGAGGAGGAGGGGAGGGAGAAGGGAAGTTAAGCTTGAGGGGGAGCTTACCCCACTAGTTCGTTGCTCCTTTGGCCTTACTTGAGTTCCTGTAATGATACCCTCTGTATAGAACTCTACTGTCCCAATGCCCCATTCCTTTCCTTCTTTCTTTCTCTATCTTATCCTCCTCATGAACGCCAGAGAAGCAGACCCCACCTTCGTTCCCCCATATAACTTTTATTATTATTTTGTTTTGATCTTCACCCCTGTTTAACCTACATAATGGTTCCTCCTGCCATTGGCTCGACCCACTCAGTCACCCACCCACTCCTCCTTTCCTTCTTCCTCTCATCCTCACCGTAGCCTTCTTGTACTGGTATTCCTCGCACACACACCCGCACCCACCCACCCACACACACATATAACCCATGCACAAAATACCTGCCTACCCACATAATACATAGAAACATACATACTCGAGTACATACGCACATGTAGTACACACATATCATATCATACACAAGAACCCCTCCAAACCAATACAATCCATCCTCGTGAACGCCCAACCATCATACGCAATAACCAAGTACCGAAGTCACCAAAGTTTCCCTCTCCATCCCAACCTATCATATCGACCCTTCCCTTCCCTTCCTCCCCAAGCACACAATCACAAGCGTAGCCATCCCCCTCCCCCGCCCAAAAACCAAAACGGCACGGACGGAAAAGTCTACGCACACACACACACACACACCCACTCCCTCTATCCACCCTATCACCAGTCAATCAGATAGCAGATTTTGAAGAAAGAAAAAGAAAAAAGAAAAAAAATAATAAACTGAATATTATCCTCCACTCTGGTTGGTGAAGTCTAGTCCATCCAAAGGGCATGCCGTAAACTGGTATCGTAGTACAGTATGCAAGGTTATACTTGAAGTACCCGTGGGGAAGAAGAAAAGAAAAGAAAAACGGCTGGGTACCCGCATGAACTCTTGGTCACGGGAAAAGTGGGTGGGATTGGAGCGGGGGAGAGGGAAGGGAAGGAGGGAGGGAGGGAGGGAGGGAACGGAGGGAAGGTTTGACTCACTGGTTTTTATTTTACTTCCCTCATAGGAGGTCGGGTATCGTAGGTATGATAATACGGTGGGGAGTGGTTAGTTAATCGGAGGGAAAAACAAAAACAGAAAAGAGGTTCTAGCAGATTGTGGTGGTGGTTAGATAGATAGATAGATAGCATAAACAGGCCAAGCCCGGTGCGGCACGATACGATGGTAATGGAGCTTTCAGCCAGCATTAATTCCTTGTTTGTTTGTTGTGGTTTTTGGTCGATAAATAGATAGAAATACAAATAATTTATTACAGGCGGCAGACACAGCCAGGACGTTTGCCTTGAGGATTGTAGGTGTATGAATGTAACAGGGTAGACAAAAAAGACAGTTAAAAGTGAGAGAGTGTGTAAAGAATCGAGTTTGTTCTGTCAAGAGAGGGAAAAAAGATCGTAAAACCCCTCCGAGATGCCCACGCCGCCCACCTCCCAAAGGAAAAAATAAAAGAAAAAAGGCCTAATGATGGAAAAAGATGGTATGAATGGTACAAACGAAATAAATGACAGGAAAGAAATAAGGTAAAATGAGAACTCTAAAACCAACGCCCCGCAGAACAATAATTTACAATGGAGTCCCCTGGTCAAAAGAAAGCGCGAAAGTATAAAAAATGTTAGGAGGCAAAATAAAGTAAAAATACCGAACAAAAGAGACCAACCAACAGGCGATAATAATGCAAGAGAAAAAAACAAAAAAAACACAAACACAAAGAACACAGATAGCAAGTACAGCAGGAAATAAATCAGGCAAATAGCAAAATAAAAATGCAAAACCAAAAACGCACGGTTTGATGTCCCTCTTTCTAAACTTATGACAAAAGGAAATAGCGATAAAAAACGATAAGAGCCGCCCACTGATGACCTCCACGCGCCGGAAAATAGAATATACGAAAATAGAATAAAGGAAACGACAAAGGAAATATGTTCGTTCAACGATGGCGCTGATCCCCGCCTTGATATCGTTCTCGCTCGTATCTCTCCCTTTCCCTCTCTCGCTCGCTCTCTCGTCTTATGACACTGGCCTCTCTCATGTCGACTCCGCCTGATATTTCCGGGTGCCCGCTTCTACCCTGAAACCCACCAGCCCGTCCATCATCCTCCATTCCAGGGAGATCCCTCACACCCGACCCCGGTCTCGGTAGCTCGTTGGTCCTGAAACCACCAAACCCGCTTTCGCTTTGTCCAACTCCTCGCGGAGACGCTAAGGATGATTGCCCCCCTGCACGTTGTGACCTGAGGGCTAAATCTCGGTAATAATCCCGTTCTTCCTCTACCTTCTTCAATCGTTGTTCCAAATCGCTTATCCTCGTTGACATTTCCCGCTCCCTCTCTTTCCTCCTTTGGCGGAATCGGGCGGAGGCACCGGCATTTCGCTTCCGCTTCTCATCTGCGCTTCTCGATGCTGCTGTGGTATTTACAGGTATATGAATGGCTCCCTCGGCTGTATTCAGTGACATCATGTGATATCCGTGTGCTCCATGCCCCGATGGACCAGGCATTGCATATGGTCCACTGTGCGGTGGGCCTCCGTGGTGACCTGAAATGTAGCCTGGATGGGCATATGTGGGTGTCGTAGGGACGGGCGATTGCGAAGATTGGACATACGAAGAATAGGGCGTGTTAGGACTGGCATTGGCTGATGATATGGGGGTGGAGAAACTTGTCGCATATTGTAAAGGGGTGGAAACCGAGGGGAAAGGGAAGCTAGGTTGTGAAGGTGGACCCCCAACAGGTGGGTGGGTAGGTGGAGGCGGGCCTGGAGCGGCATGTATTTCGGTGCCAAACCCCGAAAGTCTTCGAGGAGTGGCGAGAGGGAAAGGACTGTCCTGTGCACTTATGATGCCAGATAAACTGGGTCTCGATGCATGTCGAATACGAGATGACGGTGGGACCGCTGGCGCTATTCGGCGGCCGGGGAACGTACTACCGCCGCCGGTGCTCCGTAAGACTTGGTCCGCGGGGTTGGATGGCTCGACAGGTGAGGGTGGCAAGGATCTGGGTGCGCCATGTCGACTCACAGCTGTGTGTACGGATGATCGCGGGGACCCAAACTGGGCCAAACTGGGCCGTCGAGAACTCTCAACGGATCCCTGAGGTGTGGGATTAAGAATATTACTGACATCTAGAAGGTTTAATGGCCTCTGGTCTGGGCTTGCGACAGAAGACTGTGCTATAGGCAGTTGCTCTCTCGCTCGAGAAGCGAACGAAGCCGAAGCTGTAAGGGATGGCACTGAGCCGTCAGATGCCTGTGAAGAAAACTGGTATCGGTCGAGCGAAGCTCGGTAGTCTTGGTCGGTGTCATCCGAAGAGGCTGGTGACCTTGAGGCAGAGAAGGTCTGCGACATGGAGCCTTTCCCCCGAAGACTCTGAAACTGCCTAAAGACAGTGCATTGACAGTCTTCCTCTCCCTCCCGACGCCCAACGAGAAAGCCCGGCGACCGTAAGAGAAGAGGAGGATGAACTGAAGTAGCCACTAACGCCAACGTTTCGACTTATACGTAGTCCCGGGGAAACAAGAGGAGCACAGAATGCAGGGAAGTGGTTGAAGGAGGGGAGGGGCGAGGGAAGGTAAGAAGGAAGGGGTAATAGAGCAGAAGGGAAAAAGGGTCGGGAGGTTGGGGGGGAGGGCTGGTAGTTGTGATGGGGTAAGCAGGTGGAGGAAGGGACGGAAGGGGGAGATGAGACGGAAGCTGAGACGATCCGGAGAACGTCTGGCAGCTAGTTTTATTTTTATTTTATTTTTTTCTGCAATCTGGGAGGGATTGACGATAACAGGGAAATGACGTTCAACGAAATTTGAACAGGCAATTGGCGGCAAGTTGTCCACTGTGAGTGAGGCAAACAATGCCGCATTGCTCGACGGGGCCAGGTGGTAGTACCAGGGATGATGAAAAACGGGAAGAGCGAGTGAGCAAGGCAAAGAAATGAGGACAGTAGTAGAGCGAGTGGATGAGTATTGGTGTTTTTTATTTTATTTTTCTTGGGGGGTGGGAGGGAGGGAGGTGGGGATTGGGGGGGGGGTATGAGCTTGGATGAAGAGAGAGAGCGGGTGAGTGAGTGAGTGTTGGGTGCGGCCAATGGTCAGTGGTTTTGCAGGGAGAAGTGAATGAGTGGGTGAGTGGCCGAATCGAATGACTGAGTGACCAGCCTCAGTGAATGAATGACTGACCGACTTTGTTGGTGGCAGTGACAAGAAAAAAAAGAAGGGCAAGAAGCGGTTGAAGGTTGGGGATGTTTCTGTGGATATGGTTGTTTGGTTATAGTGATAGTACCGGTACTAAGAGTAGCGTGCCCAATGTTTTAAAATAATAATTGATAGCTTTTGACGGTGTGGGAGGTTAAAACGGGGGTGTGGTGATTTGAGGATGGTATTTGGGGTAGAGTGGTGGTGGTAGAGACTGGGTTGAATAGTCGTTGGGTACTGTAGTGGAATAAATGGGAGATAGGGTAGGCAAGCAAGTGCTGCACTGGTTCTCACCAGTATATCCTCATACTCAACTCTACTCCTCCTGTAGGTAAAGTACGGAGCAGGGCGGATGGAGAGGGAAGGGTCCGGTTAAGAGCGACGGTAGCGAAGGATGCACACTTTGGCGTCAGAGGGCCCCAAAACAAGCTGTGCTGTTGCGAGATGTGAGATGGCTAAGGCTAAGCGGAAACGGCTTGAACGTGGACTCGGTTCTTGGATACTGGCGGGGAGTCTCACTTGGGAGAGCAGAGGCGGCTGCGTGTGAAGAGCCTGAGTGTGGGTGTGGGTGGGTGTGTGAGTGCGTGTGCGTCTATCTGCCTTACGCCCCCCCTCCCCCGAGAGAACTGTATAACTAGTCCGACCAACGGGCTCGCTGTCATGGACAGCCTACCGACTATATCGGTATCGGATCTCTTCACTCCTTTGGCTTTGCTTGCTAGCTCGCTGGTGCTAAATTGGCTATTAAAGGCGGTTGTGGATGCGGATGATGTGAATTCGGTATTAGGAATAGGCCTTGGGTTACCAATTCGACTACAATGCTACGCCAGCAAAGCTCTGAAGCCAATGCTGTTGTTGTGGTATTCTCTCTTTTTGGCAATCAGCTCTGGCCACTAGCATCTAGAATGACACCCGCCCCCATCCTCCTCCTCCTCCTCCTCCTCCTCCTCCTCCTCCACTCCCCAGCCTTTTGAAATAAGGCCAGGCACAGACAACAACGCTAGCAAGGGTACCGCACCGCACTGTGTGTTTTCTGCTCCCCTAGCTCCCTGAATATGGAATGGATGAAAAAGGTGGAGAAGGACTGGATGTTGGCACAGGCTTCGGAAACCACACTGCCCTCACACCGCCATGCTACACTAAATCCTAGCGAGCAAAATCAAAATCAAAATCAAAAAAGTGGTAAATAATAATACCACATAGGAACCGGCACTCTCGCATCACTGCACTACCAATAGAGTACAGTCAAGCTTTTTTATTTTTTCTCTTTTAGAGATGGGCAGCGGGCGGATAAGCTGCAGGACTACAGGACAGGCTGCATCAGCCTATGCGCCAAGCAGTTCAGTGGGCATAAACAAGAGATTTGTCAGTGGATGTACCTCTTGAGCTTAGCAGACCCAAGCAATAAGTTAAGTGGTGGATCGCGTTCCAAATAGCGAGCAGGCTGCTTGGGTGTCACAGGCTTTTCCTGCTCTCCCCCTCTCATTTTCACCGCCCATCCGCGACACCGGCCCTAGCACTCTTCCCATGTCTGTGAGGAAGTGTGGGAACGAGGATAAGAGATGCGAGACCAAAGGCATCATCGTCTTCAGCATTATTGGATGAGAAGCCTCCATCTTTGCCTCTCTCTCTCTCCCTCCCTTTCCCTACCGCCTCCTGAGAAATCGTCAACTGCCGACTGCCATCTACGATTGTCCAAATCGTTGTCCGTGCTTTTCACCTTTTCCTGGAACGCTTGCCCACCATTCCAGACATGCCCGCTGCTGAGTGGTCAGGTTACCCAGGCTCGGGTAGGAAAAGTAAAAAAAAAAAAAAAAAAAAAAACAAGACGAATACAGTACCGTACCGACCCCCGGGAAACAGATACCGGTGCCGGTATGAGGAAGCTGTTTTCTTGCGTGCTCTGCACACACTCACACAATGTCATATGCTCGTACGTACACCCACCCACACACACGCACTCACTACCATATATTTTTTTCCCATCTCTCCCTCTCATGTTTTTCTCTCTTCCCATTATCCATTTTTGTGTGGGCAATAATGGTGCACAAGGGCGTTTGATTAAGTTAAAAAATTGGGAAATTTAATTGCGTGACCGTGCTGGGAGATCAGAACAGTCCCGACGATTGAGTCCGGTAAGCAACGGACGAACAGGGCTCTGAACGAATTATGGCGTCCCCAGCGTACTAGTACAAGGTACGGTACCTAGGTCCAACACAACAACCGCCAACCAGACTTCGGGATAAAAAAACAAATTCTGAGCACACCAGGCTTAAATTGCCCAACTGAAAAGGGAAAAAATAAAATAATAAAAATAAAAATAAATAAAAATCCAAAGGTAAAATAGGCGACTACGCGATGCACTAACAATTATTGTGCCAGAGAGATTCGAAGGTGAAAGAAGGGAAATAAAAAGGAAGGAAAATAAAAAACTAGAGTCAAGCCTAGAAGCATCCCTCATGAAACCGGACCAAGCGCACAGTGAAGAACTGTCCAACACACAGACCATGTAGTCCCAAAAGGACGCCAAAGTTGACTCTCGCGTCCCAGACCCCGGGCACTAGATGAAGCGAAGGTAAGGCGCAGGCACCATCCCGCTAGACATCCTGGCAAAAGCCCAAACTCATGGGATGCGAACGCACCACCTCTACGAACTTGTACTGTATCTGGCATAAAGTATCTGAAAATGAGACAAGGTTTTTTTTTCGTTGGCTGGGTAATTGTGTAACAATGGCCGCATTCCAGATACTGGTACAGTACTGTACTCAGTACTTATTGCCAGAGACAAGTACAAGCACCCCCCAATGCCTGCAAGACCTCGTGGGGGCGACACCACAAAAAAAAGATTCCTTGGCCTTTACGGAATGCTAATTTTGCATGGTAGTGGAAATTGGTCCAATATCACAGAGGGGAAATTTAAGGATTAAAACCCGCCTTCTGTGTTATTATTTTATTATGATATTTTTTATTATTTCCTTCTTTCCTCAAGAGAGTGAAAGACTGAACGAGAAAAACGGGGTAAAAGGTAAAAAAAAAAAAAAGGATGGTAGGTGTCAGACATAAACACGCACTCGCATTCGCGTTCGCACTGCGCAGATACTGTAGATGCACACACACCACACAATGCCCCGATGTTACTTGGTGTGTGTAGTAAAAGGGCATGGGCTGAGTGAAGGGAGTGTGTGGCCGTAGCAACGTTACCGGTTTGTATGTAGTGTGGAGGAACAACGCCGTCGTGTCGCGCCCCCGCGCGTCCAACGAAGTCGCCTGCAAAGAATATCTTGCATGCATGAAATTTTGCTCACATGATGAGTGCGCTTCCGTTTAGTGGTCCATTCAAACTGGCTGAATGTCAAAGAAGGAGTTAGTAATCATCTGCAACAGCCGCACAATTGGCTGCCTTTTCGGCCTTCCTTTTGGAACTAAAGAAAATTGCACAGCAGAACGCTTCCCGCACGGTACAAAACCTGACGCAGGCAGTCGCATAAGAGCAGGAATATGCGCCTCTGCTGCGTATGTATGATACAGCGCTGTAGGTTATAGCATGTATGTACGTATACATATGTATATGTGAAATAGAACACTGTACCGTAATCGGCAGGGATACCTTGCCCCCTCCACCAGAAACCTTCAGAGTCCTCCGTGAACATGATTAGCACGATCGGGATAAAGAGAAACTTGCAGGGAGACAGGGTGGAGCAGAGGCCCAAGAAGGAAAAATACTAGACAAGAACCGGAACCAGAAAGGAGCAGACAAATCCAGTCTAAGAGGGGAGAATGTGAAGGTGAAAATCTCCGACCTCGCCCTCAGACCGGCCCAAAGTTCCCGCTGTCATCGTTGTGGGTTTTCCGAACCCTTGCTCAGCCCGAGAGAGACCAGGCCCACGGATAGATTAAACCACTTTCAAATAGAGGCCTGAGCAACCCATGTCGGCCTTTTTCTTAAAATGGGAGGAGTTGTGGGCGACGTTCTTGAAATGGATCGCTGTGCCCCCACGGCGCCCAAAACAGGGAAACCCAGCCCAGTAAATTCCCAAGAGCCCAAAATATGATGATTCGAGTTTCCACAGGCCTGTATCGGGGACGATGATCCATTAGATTGGGTACGGTCACTCAAGCACCATAGCTGCATAGCTGTCATAGCGTTCACGCAAACTGAGGGAAAATTGGGAGGGGGGGGGGAAATAAAATAATAAAAATGAGAGGTGAGGAGAGGGTAAAAGAGGGGAAGAAAGGAGGAGGAAAGGGTAGAACCTAATAAACTAATAGAGAATTAAAGGGGGTAAGAAAAGGATCGATGGAAGAACAAGAAAGAGAAGAAGGGGAGGACGATGAAGCCAATTGGGGCCCATCTGTCGTGGGATCATCCCGCATCCCATCCCATAAGTCGTTTACCAAAGAGAAAGAGCAACACAATGTTTCTGGGAATTGACATACAGTACCTCCGAGGGCAAGTCTTCTCCTTCCGAAGAGCCCGTTCTGGAAGGACGGAAATGTCGGTTTGCCCTTTTTTCACCGCAGACCCAGATAGAAGTTCAAAAGGGTTCAGGTGAACTTTATCCGGAATGAGTTTCCATACCCGCCCCACGACTGCCTGCTTTTCTTCTCATCCCGCCAGCTTTTGCCGGTTCTTGCTCGCTCACATCGTGCTGTGCTGGCTATGCTGTGCTGCTGCTGTTTTTGATACTTTACTTCACCCTATTCCTATATCCAAAGGAAAAAATAAAAAAAGCCAGCTGGTTATACCTTTTTGTGGAAGTTTTTTCTAGTCTTGCTTGACCGATCGGGTTGGGAACACAAAACGCTGTTTGTGTGCGTGATGAAGTGCGTGTGCGGTAATTGAGTGGTGTGCGGTACGGGATGGGATGGGACGCAACCATCGTATGGTACCAATCTGTCTGCTGGAGTTTAGGAAAAAGGCCAGGCATGATCACTTGCCCCATTCAAAAGAGAATGTCTTTCCGAAACATTCCCAAAGGAACGAAAGGAACGCTTGCAACAACAACCACAGCTGCCGTACCAACCTTCTCAGCGGTATCATAACCTGTACCACCATCAGACCTTGCCATCGTGGATCTGACAGAAAGGGTAAACAATTCGGATTTCTATTATGACATAGTGGTGTAAACCTTTGACACCAAACAAGAAAGAAAGGAGAGAGGACAAGAATCCCATAATATGAGTGCCTCTCGATCCCCTACCCAATTCCTGTGATCCAGGCTTCGCAAACAGGATGAATTTGTTTGGGGAAAACCATAGGGGAATGTTTTAATGTGAAGTACCATTCCATTGTCCACCGATCCCTCGGACTTACCCTCACCCGCTCCGGCCGCTGTGGTGAAGAGCTCGTCCAAGCCGGGGCCACCAAGAACCGGACAGGTTATTTCTAGGCTTTCAAATTGATCTGGGCACTAGCTTTACCTCTGGGGAAAAGCGTATAGCGCGGCTGCCCTCGTAGAGAGCTACCCAGGGGAAGCCTTCCGTGTCGATGGTGCAGCCATCTGGCACTACGCCCCTCCACGGTGAAGAATATGCGCTTGTTCTAGATGGAGCCTTTCTCCGAGTCATGGTAGTAAGCTGCGATGCTCTTAGTTGGAGTGTCGGTGAAGTGCATTGTCTTATTATTAGGACTCCTTGTCTAAGTACCTCTTCTCAGCAGCGTGAACCAAACCAAAACAATATTAACTTAAACTCTAATTTTTCTGCCAAAGCATTCTCCGTTTCTCACCGCCAGCTGTGGGACCGCTGGTGGCTGGGTGGTTATAATTTTTTTCTGTCTTTCTGATGGTGAAGTGGGGTCCTATGATATGGCCCATGCCATTGGGAACGGGAACATTTGCAATCGTTCGATGGAGCGTCGAATCGGGATCGAGGGGAAACATCCTGTAATATTTCGGTCATAGTTATCTTATCAATTTGTTACTCACGCCAGCCGAAGGTGACATGAAGGGATTGTCGAAGAAATGAACCAAACAACGGCGCACCTTCTTGTTGCGGCTCTCCCACATGAAAGCTTTGGGGAAGTCGGTCACTCCCATTCGGAGAGGATGGGTGAGTGGGGATAATAGCTTGTTTCAATTACTAATTCATGGTTCTTGCCCGGAAGCTGCCTTTTGTGTCAACCGCCCCTTCGCAGGGCCGACTTTAAGTCTCAGGGGAGCCGTTTTATGTCAAGTGTGTGGGAAATGCGAACCCCATCCTATAGCGACACGCGGGTTAGCTGAAATACTGATTCCAAAACGAAAAGCTCATTATTATCATAGATATGGTTGAGATCAAGTAGGCAAAGCAAGCGAGCAAGCTGTGATAACAAAGCAAGCCTATCTGGATTAGCCTTTCTGCCTTCTCGGCATAACCCTAGACCTTTTTAATATGCCTGAATTCCGATTCACCCGTTGCCTTATTGAAGATGGCAAAACCAGGTTTTGCAGCAACGATATATTGTCCCTCATGACCCTCGACGTTTGCAGTGATACTCCATCCCACGTCGGCGTTAGTATCATTTGTCCGATTGGAAAGTGAGTCGTCAGGGATTTGATCTCAGCCAATTGGGTTCTCCAACTTTGTTACTTGGTGGGAGCTTGGTCCCGCTTGGGGTTGGCTGAGTGCATCACCTTCATGATGTCGATGGAGCGCATTCTGCCGGTTCCCTATTCGTAGAACGGCCCTTGGCCCAATTGGCATTTTAGGGAAGGTGAGGCTGTCTATTGCCAGAATGCTATGCAATTCGGACCCTCGGAGTGTATATACGGAGGTACAGCGCCTAAGTTTTGTATGTTCCACAAGCGAGGTTGGCTGCCCTTACCCCCTGTGGAACATACAAAACTTAGGAGCTGTACCTCCGTATAGAACTGTCACTCACTTGCCTTGTCTCCTTAATATCAGACATCTTTGGGAAGGGTGATGTATGTCTCCTCGAGGGAACGGTTCCGATCTCTCTTTTTGCAATGAGAGGAATTACTACTTTATAGGATTGATTTTGTTCAGAATCGTGGGGGTTTCTTTTTTTTAAAAAAAAAATAATCCCGGCCTTCCCTGTTTACGGGCAGAATTGTTGGCAACGGGAGTATCGGGGTAAGTATCCCTCTCCACAAAGTATCCCAACAATCAAGACGTTTATGCTGCGGGGTGTAGTAGGCAATTAGGTGGCAAGGTGAAACTTGACTGCGCGTTAGGCTTAACTGATACATATCCACGGGGGTCATAACAACGCGACCGTAGCAACGGTGGCCTGCATTGTAACTCATGTACCCCTGCTGAATTCCACATACTCGAGTAGCTAATTCATGACTAGCAGAACTCTCACCATGAGGAGATAAATGCTGTGAGGTAGGCTGGCAAGTGGTGTACTAGGTATTAGCTTCTATTGATTTTTTGATTTTTTTATCAATATTGTTGTTCTCATTTTATATACTGTCGTGAATTGAGGTACATGTGTTACAATGCTGGCCACCGTTGCTACGGTCGCATCGTTATGACCCCCGTGGATATCACGCTTCCATCAGGCTGGGAGCTGTTTATTCGGAAAGGGATGAAGCTTTCTATCTTTCCCGCCTTCCGGAATTTAGGGAGTGGGAGGTATGATAGCAACTCTAGTATGATAGAAGGATTTTGCCGGTAAGCCCTATTCCCCTGCTAATATAGGGTACAATCAATACACTGGAACATTGATATTGGTAGTCTACTTCTATAGGACCTTAAACCTGGATGCTAGATGCCCATCGCCAATAAACAGAAGAGAGTAGGAATTGGACTATTAGTGTGGGCTTGTACTTGGGGTATTCAAAGTTAAAAAAGTCGGGGATTCTAAGTTTACCGGAGAGTTCTGGGTAAGCTTGGCGTGGACAGAAGAGGTTAATTTACCACTAATGTACCATAAAAGATGATACTTTTTATTCAGATGGTTACCAAGGTTGAGAGGTCTGTAGCTGATGACAGTATAAAAGTATAGAGTGTAAGAAAGCTAAGCGAGAGGCCTATCAGTGAACTTCAAACCAACCACCAAGATGCCGCGCACATCAGAGAAAGCAAAAATTACCACCCAGTTGAGTTACGCATGGCTTGCCAATATGATTTCAACAGTTTTGATTAGCAAAAATGACCTTTCTTTCCTTTTCTACTCTGTTATTGGTGGGGGAGATCGACAACAAAGGGTGTCTGGCCAAAAGGGGAGGGCTAGATACAAGTTGATTGAGGGAATGGAGGTCTTAAATCAGCATCTACTGGACTTTGGTTGGGGAGATTTGAAAATTGAGGGAGGGGATAAGATGCTGGGTATAGGCGGAATTGAAGGTAGTGAAGAAGAGGGGGTGATGGAAGAGGTTGAGCTGTTGTGGTTATTTGTTTCTTCTCTCCGGTATCTGGCTCCAAGAGAACCTATACCATGGAGTGAGTACTTATTCAACCATCATGTAAGTTTAAAAGAAAATTCAAAAAAAGTATAATCTAATAAGAAATAGATTGACTTAATGTCAAATGATCAGTTTCTTTTTTTTGGTATGACTCGAGAGTCATTCAGCAAATTGACTTACTTTATTGGAGACGATCCAATATTCTACAATAATTCACATAACCCCCAGGTTTCTCCAATACTCCAACTCCAACTTGCCTATATTTTCTAGGGTCATAGAGTAGTTCAACGGTTAGAGGGACAGCTCAGCTGAGGATTGGAGAAGGGACTGCGCACTTGTATTGCCAATACTCTATTATCGCCTTAGTTCATATTAGTGCCCAATATATTCGCTGGCCAGTACCAGGGAGTATAGAGTTTCGAACAATGCGAAACGAAATTGAAAGGGAGAGTGGATTTCCTGGATGGGTGGAGTTTTTGGATGGGACTGATATTGTCTTACAATATAGCCCATCATTCCATGGAGAAAGCTATTTCAACTGAAAAAAAGATATAGTCTTAATGTCCAAGAGATTTGCAATAGTCACCGGCGGTTTACCTATATTTCAGCTGGCTTTCCAGCATCAGTAGGTGATGCAACTGTATTCAGAGGATCCTCATGCTTCCAAAGACCAAATTACTATTTTTCACAGCCAGAAGAGTACTTCCTTGCTGATAAAGCCTATTGAGTAACACACTGATGTATGACCTCTTACGAAGAACCACTAGCCAGCCGCCGGAAAGAGGGCTATCGCGAGTTCAATCTGCGTCTTGCAAAAGTACGAGTGAAAATTGAACAAGCATTCGGGATCCTCAAAAATCATTGGCGGTCCCTTTGTGGAATTCCTATATTCATTTGCTATAGGTCAGATCATGGGCAGGCAGTTAGTTGGATTACAGCATGTATAGTACTATATAATTTTCTATGTGATAATGGGAATGATGAAATATGGCGAGCAGAAGGGGCAAAAGAAGCAGAAGGAGAAAGACTGGAAGCTGAATTGGTAGATCAAGTTATTGATGAGCCTTTAGGACTACGAGGTGAAAGGCAAGCAGGAACAGAATGGAGAAACAGAATGTGCTTTTACTTTTTGGAACAATAAAAAAACATTTTGAATTGTATAAAAAGAATGTAAATACTATGTACAAGTAAAGAAAATAATTAACAACTAGAAAAGTATTATCAACAAAAGAAAATAGAAAAAAGGATAATAAAAACAGAGAAAATAAATGGAAATTATAGCAAAAAAGAGCAAGTAATGAAAAAAAACTTATATACAAAGACAAGTATATAATTTAATAAAAAGAAAAAATAAAAATAAACAAGTATGAAGCAAGTATGAGAATGGAAATACAGAAACAAGGAATAAAAAAAGGAAAAGCAAAGAAAAATGAAAATATGAGGGAAGAGAAAAGCTAATAAGAATATTAATTGAAAAGAAAAAGAGAATAACTAGTGAAGAAGTTAAGTATAACAAGAGTAAAAGAAAATAAAATAGGGTTTAAAGAAAAGAGAAAAAAGTAGAAAAATATGAAAAAAAATGTGAAAAAGAAAAAATGAAAGAAACAAAAGGGCAAAAGTAAGCAAGAGCAAGAGAAGAAAAAAATACTAAGAAAGATAAAAAGTAAGAAAGAGAGATAGAAGGAAATATAAGGTAAAATAACAAGAGAGCGAAAGGAGAACAGAGCGAAGATGGGAAGAAATAAATAAAATAAAATATAAGAAGAGGAAAAAACCAAATTATGGAAAAAAATAAATAAAGAAACAAGTGAATAAAATGAAAAAAAGAATTAATGAAAAGGTGAATTAAAATAAAAAGCAGATGAAAAAATATACAAACTAAAGAAAATACAAAAAAAATAATATCAGAGTTAAAGGAAAAGTAAATACAGGTAAAGGAGAATGAAAAAGGGGAAGAAAGAGGGAACGAAAAAGAGAAGAAAAGTCGGAGCAGGAGGAAGGCAAGGCAAAAGGTGAGAGAGAGAAAGAAAGAAGAAGTAGTAGGTAGAAAAAATACGAAAATAAGCAACAGGGTAAAATAGAAAAATAATAAGAGAGAAAATAAAAAATTTAAAATAATAAGAGAAGGGCAAGAAGAAGAAAAAAAGTAAAAAAAATAAAGAAGTTATAGAATAAGTGAGAAAAATAAAAAAAGAAGAACAGAAATACTGAAGAGAAAGAAAGAGGGAACAGTAGTAGACAGAAATGAGCGGTGATATAGATGTAAGAGAAAGAGGAAATAGATTAAAATAAAGGAGTAAGTAAAAGGAAAAGAGGAAAAAATAGGAAAAAAGCAATTAAGTAGCTATCAAGAGTCAAGAATATAAGAGAAAGAACTCGCTAAGTTTGAGCGATGCTGGTTTTGCTTTGGCTGATTTGATTGAATTGAGGCTTGTGATTGAAGCATTCTAAGCTCTAATTTCTTTTGTTCTGATTGAGCTTTTTCCCTCTCTATAGCTAACCTTTCTCGTTCCAGCTCAAGCTCTTCTCTTTGATGATCGCCTTGTTGTAAAAGATGACGATTTAGAAACTCAAATCTCTTCTCTTCGCCTTCTGTTTTTGCTGATATCAAAATACCAACAGCATCGATTAAAGTTTCACTTCCCTCACTTTGTTTTTTTGCCCCTTGTCCGATACCTCTTGTGACTTCCTCCTCCTCCTCTTGCTTCGCCAATGGTGGAAATCTTCGTCTTTTGTCTGTCCGAATTGCAGAAGCATAAGTTGAATATCTGCCTCATTGTTCAGGACTTCTGGTATGTATATTTGTACCTCTTTCTTCCTGAACTCGTTCTTCTTTTTGTCTGCTCTCTCCTCTTATTTCCCCGACAGCTCCACTTTCTAAAAGCCCACTACCAGTACCCCTTCTCTCTTGCTGTTCTTCCTCTTCATAATATTCATTGTCACTAATGACCAACTCGGGTGATAGGGAAATTTGGATTTGGTTTTCGAGTGCTGAATTCTGCTCGAATTCATTCTCCTTCCATTCCTCTACCCTTTCAACATATTTCCCTTCTCTCATACTTTTACAAACGGTGACTAAGCAAGATAGATTTTCACATGACTCATACTTGTGAGTCATAGGGTTTAGTATTTTATATGACAACGTAATAGCGTATCATTCCTTTGTTATAATTAGTTTATTGTTTTGACATGACTCACGATTGTGATTATATGATTATAACTTTCGCATATGATTCATACTTATGAGTCATGAGTTTCACACATGTGACGCGAGTTGCGTACATGATTGATTTATTGTATTTTGATTGGTTGATTGGTTATTGTGCAGTGACTCAGAGGAGTCAGCTGATGGATTTTACACTATGACTCACTATGAGTCATAGGGGCGCGTGGCGGAAAGGTGTGAGTCATGAGTACAAGAGTTGCGGGAAGAACGGGTATAAAAAGAGGTCCTTACGTCCTCTTTGGTTGAGCACGAACCATCTCCTCTACACACCCGGCCATTGAAATCTCAACACCATGGGAAATCATCGTTAACATCTACCGCCCGCACTCTCAGTGAGCTGCACACCCCTCCCCGCACTTGCTTTGTTTCTTCACTTAGCTTTTACACAGTCGGCAACCCCTCTTCATACCTGTGTGTCATTGCAGCTTCGGGTAATCTGTGAAGTAGTGGCACAGGTAGTCTTGCTTTCTGGTATTGCACTCCCTCCTGAAAGCTTCGATCAGTATGGTCGCATTGCGAAAAATCGTGACCCCTTGGTGGTCCTCAACTCCTGTGTCACTGTCCTGAGTCTACCCCTCCTATCCTCCGCTCGGTCTCGTCCCGTGGCTCGGTTACAGCCAACATCCTCCTCCCGCTAACGGCTCATTCTTTTGCTGTGGTACCCCTTACAGCTAGCCTGCTTACTGCCTACAGTACCACCCATCCCTGGCGACGGACTCGGTCGCACCGCTCGGTTACGCTCGGTCATAGTATTGTACTGCCTCCTTGGACGATGTCAACGTCTTGGGTTACGGAGTAATGTGCTGGGCTCGCCTGGTTTTGGCGGGTCTGCGGGACAGATTTTGATTTGCTTTCTTTTAACCGCTTCCGGCTCTCTGATTGTTGTTTTCTTAGTTTTGGCTAGGTTTTTACAGTCGGGTTTCTGTTAGAGCACTTTTGGGATATGAATGGAGTTTCTTTTGTTACTTTGTTTTAAAAGGGGAGGAGTTTTCAGGGCTGTTTTTTCTGTTGTTTCCTGCTTATTGTGTTTGGTAAATTTTTCTTGTCATCCGCTTAGCCGGCAGGAGGTTTTTGTCTTCACGGTAGGATCGTGCAGTTGGTTCTATATCAGAGGGACTTGGGATGATAGTTTTTTCTGGTGGTCTGAGGTGGATTTCTTTACACAGAGGGTTTTTCTTTACTATAGCTTACTACTGCATATAGTCTTCGTACCCTAGATAGTTGAAATCGAAGCACATGGTACAAAAATAAAACAAATAAAAAGTCCTCTTGAGTTGAGCATGAACCATCTTCCTTACACCTCTGGCGATTGAAATCTCAACGCCACGAGAAATCATCGTCAACATCCACCACCCGCACTCTCAGTGAGCTGCACTCTTTCCTATGATGAATTCGGACTTGGGCACCCCTTTCCTAGGGCCCGTCCTATCCTCCTCTTCGCTTGTGTTTTGCATTCTCGCTTAGCACTTGCACAGTTGGCAACCTCTCATCATACCAGTGTGTCGTTGCTTAGCTTCGGGCGATCTGTGAAGTAGCGGCACTGGTGGCCTTGCTTTCTGGTATTGCATTCCCTCCTGAATGCTTAGGTCAGTATGGTCGCATCGCAAAATATCATTACCCCTTGGTGGTCCTCGGCTCCCGCGTCACTGTCCTGGGTATTCTCCTCCTCTCCTTCGCTCAGTTTCGTCTCGTGGCTCGGTTACAGCCAAGGATCCTCTCATTAGCTGACACTCTTACTGCCTCTATTCTCATGAGCCCATTGCCCTCTCCTTCCTCGTGGCTCAGCTCGGCCACAGCCTTGGTTACGCTCGGTTGTGGTATTGCACTGCCTCCTTGGACGATGTCAAGGCCTTTGGTTACGGAGTAATAGTGATGGATTTGCTTGGATTTAGTGTTTACTGTCCCCCCATATGTTCTTTCTTAGTTTTTGGCTAGGTTTTTACGGTCGGGTTTCTGTTAAAGTACTTTGAGATATTAATGTGATTTCTTTGATTATTTTGTCAAGGGGGAGTTTTTGGGTCCAGTTTTCCTGTTGTCTCCTGCTTGTTGTATTAGTGATTTACTCCTGTTGTCTACTTAGCTGAGGGGGGTTTGTTGTCTTCGCAGCGGGATCGTGCGGTTGGTTCCATACAAGAGGGACTTGGGATGATGGTTTTTTCTGGTGGTCTGAGAAGGGTTTCTTTATACAGGGGATTTTTCTTTGCCTTAACTTACTGCTCCATATAGTCTTTATATCCCATAGTTGACAATCAAAGCACCTGATACAAAAAACAAAAATAAAAAAAAAAAGTCCTCTTTGGTTGAGAGTTCTTCACGCAACTATCTAAGTTATTTTCCTACAATATACTTTATCTTGACACTTTGTACCACTGGGCTGAGACTATAGTGTCTCTCACAAGCTTAGCGACATATCGTACAAGATAGAAGTCTGTATACTCAGCTATCATTGTTCGTACGAATACAGGAAAGTGTGATCGCTATTCGGAGTAGTGGTTACCTGCTGCAAGTATTGCCCAAAGGGAGGAGGATTGTAACATTTGGTTGCGTCAACCATAGCTGCATTTAACAAGAAATAGACAAGACGGAATCACCACAAGAAGATGATATTGAAGTAGTGGCATTTGACACTACTGCATTAGGAGAAGCACTCGACCAGACACTAGGAGAATCAAGGGCAACGAGCCCAGATACATCCGACTCAACATTACCAGCAGGATCAGAATAAACTACATTATCAGGTACAATAAGAAGGAATACGATGTTGCTCACAACAGGAGCAGCACTCTTAACTGGAGAAGAGATAACAAACACACAAAATACTGACACTCAGGTACCAAAACTCAACATGGAACAACTCCAACAGATTATTGCAAACCTCACAGTAGGCACTTGAAGACCAAAAATCAAGGAACCAGAAATGTTTACAGGGGACTGAATAAAACTACGAGGATGGCTGGCACAGCTGAAAGTCTGATTCACAGCAGTGGAGTGGACCGAAGGCCATCATACTGACAGGATCCTCTATATCTCAAGGCTTCTAACAGGAGATGCAGGAGCATGTATGACCCTATATGCAGAAGGACGAATTTCTCACGAATGGGAAATATGGGAGGCCTTCGTGGATAATGTCAAGAATCACTTGAGAGCCATAGATGCTATGGGAGAAGCGAGACTCAAAATAGAAAAACTACAATAGGGAAACAAGTCTATGACGGAATACTGGAATGAATTTCGACTAGCAGCAACTGAGGCGGACTTGGACAATCATACGGCGGGAGAATGCCTACTTACGGGCAGGAACACAGCACTCCAAGAAGCATGGGGAGCAAATAGCGGTGATTTCCTCAACACGGAAACACTGGCCATCTGGGCAATCAAAAAAGAAACCAAATTGGCCACCGTCAAACACATATAGAAAAAGGGAACAAGAGAAAGAACTACCAGTGTCCCACGAAATCAAAACAGAACATTCAGACCAACAAATAATAATACCTCAGAAGAGGATTCAATAGACCTAGATGCAACAAGACGACAACCAAGACTACCCCCAGACGAGTTCAAAAGAAGAATAAGGGAAAAGCTATACCTCAAATGTGCAGGAACAGGACATCAGGCACGGAACTGTGACAGACCTATTTTTATTTTTATTTTTATTTTTATTTTTATATCATGTATTACTTGTTAAGGTACAAGAACTCACATGCAGCGCTAGCTATAGCATAAAGAAAACCTTAATTCCAAGAAACAATTCCCCCTGGACCAAGGAAAAAACCATCACTCCAAGTCCCTCTGGTGTGGAACCAACCGCACATCTCACACATAGGAAGAGCAAACCCACCCGCCAACAGAAAGAAACCAAACAGCTGAAGCCAGCTCAGCAACCCCGCAGACGGAAAGGACCGCCCGAACATGAAAGCAGGAAGCAACAGGAAAACCTTCTCCGTAGACTCCAACAAAAAGTAAAACCCCTAATGGGCAAGAGAAAGTATATCACAATAGAAAAACCACAATAGATAAGAAACATACATCAAAGTGGGCCCGACCAAAAGTGCTAACCAGCAAGGAACCGGACAATTACTTCCGACCAAGGCGTTGGACATCGGTCAAGGAGGCAGTGCAATACCATGACAGAGCGTAACCGAGGCATGCAACTATGGCGAAAGGACGCGGGAGCGAGCGGAGCGACCAGGCTGAGAGGAAGCCAACCTTAGCGAGCGAACTTGTAGCTGTAACAGAGCAACTGGACGGAACTGGGAGGAGAGTAAAGGAGGGGTAGACCCAAGTATCGTAGAAACTATCGGAGACGTGTGCGTGTCTGACTAGGCAGCCTCGAGCGAAACATAATTGAAGAGAGCAGAGAAATCGACCGTAGCCTGATGAAATATTTTCTCTTACTGCGAACTGTGATCCCAGCCGTCTGTAATATGGACGCAAGGGTGTTGCCGACCGTGCTAATGCTAAGCGAGAAAGCAAAACAAAAGCGAAGAGGAGGATGGGACGGGCCCTAGGAAACGGGTGCCCACGTCCGAAGCCATCATAGGGGGGGGGGTGCAGCTTACAAAGAGTGCAGGTGGTGGAAGTTGACAATGATTTCCCGTGGTGTTGAGATTTCAATTGCCGGGTGTGTAGAGGAGATGGTTCGTGAAACTGTGACAGACCTAGGGACGGAAGGAACTATACCACGATACCCAAACAAGGACAATTTCAGAGAAGGGTTGGACCATGGGTGGCAAAACTAAGTATGAAAGAAATCGAAGTTAAGGAGGAATCCGAATAGTCGGGAAAAGACGAAAGTCCCCAGTAAGGGATGATACTAGGGACAGACCAGAACGAAAACCCATCATCATGGAAAATTACTAGGCGGCACTCAACTACATAGAATCACTAGAACGGGAAAACGATCATATTATGATCAAAATACAGCTGCACAGAAAGCAGGAATCAGTTACGATAAACGCAATGAATAATTCAGGGGCCACTGAAGACTTCATTGATGAAAGAATATGTACAAAATATGGAATCATGAAAACAAAGGCCAAGAAATGAAGAGAGATTTACCTTGCAAATGGGAAGCCAAGCGACATGGGACCAGTCACCTATATGGTGAAAGTACCTATAGACATCAACAGCCATAGAGAATTGGCAACCTTTCAGGTGGCGAATCTCCAGAACCATGAGGTCATTTTAGGAATGCCATGGTTATGAACGCATGATCCAACGATCGATTGGGACCAGAAAAAAATCACATTCAACAGCAAACGATTTACGACATAGTGTCTCAACAGCTCACCAGTTGCATACGCAGTACCAGAAGACGAAGCTCTGGAAGAAAACCTGCTTACCAAGTACTCAGAAGTACAGGTTGAAAGGGATGAATGAGTCCAAGTTCAGAAATTATCTCCTCAGGCGAGGATGCCTACGAAAGGATCGAATGGGGCAGCAGGACATGAACTGTATGCCAATGAGCGAGTCTGCATACTTGCAGGAGAAGAAAAAATGGTCAGAACCAGTACAGCCATCGGGCTACCTCAAAATACCTACGGGTGCATCACTCAGCGCAATGGTTTAGTAGTCAAGTACAGACTCACAACTAATGCAGGGGTAATAGACGCAGATTATACCGGGAAAATCAAGGTAGTCTTGGTCAACCAAGACGCCAACCAGTTCCAGGTGGAACAAGGTGATTGGATCGCACAACTGGTTATTGAGAAGGTCAATATGGAAGAACTAGAAGGGGTTTACGAACTAAGGAAAACGAACAGAGGAACAAAAGGATTCAGAAGCATAAATCAATCAGAGGACATTAAGCAAAACAAGAAACCAATCAGCATCAGCAAAATATCAGCCAAAGCATTTGGAAGTTTCCACAAGAGAGGGGAAATAACGAGCATCCTAAGATGGGACCCCATACAAGACGAAATCTATCTGGCAAAGATCAATATTAGTACCGAACTGGCTATCAAAGAGAAATAAAAGAAAAAGGAAGAAGAGAAGCAGACTCTTCAAGAAATAATACCGAAGAAATATTACGAATACATTAATGTATTTGAGAAAGGAGAAAAGATAACCTTACCATCATATTGGAAGCGAATAGACCTCAACATCGACCTGGAACCAGGGGAAGAAGTACCCAACAAGATGATTTATCCACTCAGCTATGACGAGATCCAGGAACTACACAAATACATCAAGCAAAACTAAGTAGGAGGATGAATAAGAGAAGTGGAGATGAGGAAGGCATTACCAATCATGTTCGTCAACAAAAAAGATGGAAGTCTAAGGTTCTGTGTGGATTACAGAGGTCTTAATGAGGTCATAAAGAAGAATCAATATCCATTACCTTTGATAGGTGAAGTATTGGACCAGCTAAGTAATGCCAAAGACTTTACCAAACTGGATATCAAGGATGCCTACTACAACATTAGAATTCAAGAAGGAGACGAACATAAAACAACTTTCAGCAGCAGGTTGGGAACATACGAATATCTGGTGGTACCATTTGGACTCTGCAACGTACCTGCAGCATTCCAAAAATGGATCAACAGAGTACTACTATAATACATCGATATGTGTTGTAAACTATATTTGGATAACATCCTCATATACTCGAGTAACTTGGAGCAATACTGGAAGGACATTAAAAATATACTGGAGGCTCTCAGACCGTCGGGAATGAAGGTCAAACTATCGAAATGCGAATTGCATAAAAAGGAAACCAAATATCTGGGATTCGTGGTCAACCAAGAAGGAATCAAAGTCGACCAAGTCAAGACTCAGGCAATATGGGAATGGCAACCGCCAAGGACGAAAACAGAAATCTAAAGATTTCTAGGATTTTGCAACTTCTACTAACAGTTCATAAAAGGATACAGCAGGATCGCAAAACCTCTATATGAACAAACACAAGAAATACAACGGAAAATGGAAATATGAGGATGAAGAACAAAAGGTGTTCGACAAACTCCGAATAGCACTCACTGCAACTCCAGTACTGGTACACTTCAACTCACATCGACCCATCAAGGTCGAAACAGACGCATCGAAATAGGTATGCTCGGGCATACTATTACAACAATGCGAAGATAGAAAATGGAAACCAGTAGCATACCGATCTAAGGGGATGAGAGATGCCCAACTCAACTACGACATACATGACAAAGAACTATTAGCAGTAGTTTAGGCATTCGAGGAATGGAGAAGATACACGAGAGGCAGTTGATATTGCATTCAAGTTCTCACAGACTATAAGAACTTGACGGCATTTATGATAATAAAAGTCTTAACCGATAGACAAGTACGATGGATATGGAAGTTAAGTTAGTACAACTTCAAGATTATATATTGACCAGGAAGGGAAGAGGGAAAACTGGATGCCTTAATCAGGAGGACAGGAGATATACAAACTTTCAAGAAAAATCATCTGTCGAAAAGAGAAGGAATCCTACTACCCAAGGAACAATATTGGAAAGAAGTGACAATCCAAGAAATGGAACTAACAGAGTTCCAGGACAAAGATGAAGGGATAATATGAGAAGCGTTAAAAACGGACGAAGGAATCCAAACTATCAGGAAGGCCTTGGAGATAGAAGAGAAGGAAATGAAGGGAGTGACACTAGGACTGTGCCAATGGAAGGATAGGTACCTATAGTATCAAGGAAAGATATGGGTTCCCGAGGATGAGGGGACAAGGACGACTCTTATCTCCAAACACCATGATTTACCAGAGGCTAGACATGGGACAACATCAAAAACTACTGAAATTATCGGAAGACGATACTATTGGCCGAAGATAAGGGAGGCAATCAAAAGACATGTCAAAAACTGCGACATATGTGAAAGGACAAAGGTTATATGACATGCACCATATGGACTCTTGCAATGAAACGAAGCACTAGACCGACCTTGGAAATCTATCACAATGCATTTCATCACGGACCTCCCAAAATCAGAAGAGGATGATATAATACTGGTCGTCATTGACTGCCTGACCAAACACGAACCATCTCCTCTACACCTCCGGCGATTGAAATCTCAACACCATGAGAAATCATCGTCGGTTGGTCCCCCCCCTCTCCCCTCTTCTGATGGCCTCGCTGCCTAGGAGGGTGATGCTCCTGTCCCCTCGCTCTTCCCTCTGATTCCTTTCTGATGGCTTAGGTAGTTGGGTGCCTTTGTCTAGGGGTTTCATGCTCTGCCCCCTCTTTCTCCGCACTTGCTTCGTTGCCCTCGCTTAGCATTTGCACGGTCGGCAACCCCTTCGCCTCGTCTTAGGCATAGCGCAGCTTCGGGTTATCGGTGAAGTAGTGGCCCCGGTGGCTCTGCTCTCTGGTATTGCACTATCTCCTGAGCGCTACGGTCGGTACGGTCGCATTGTCGAAAAACTGTGATCCCTTGGTGGTCCTTTGCCTCGTACTTCTCGGTGTTGGGTCTACCCCTCCTTTCTCGCCGCCCGGTCTCGTCCCGTTGCTCGGTTACAGCTACTCCACGATCTTTGGCTGGCACCCTACTGCTCTCCTCTCCAGGCTCTGTGCCCTTATGATGGTCTTGACTTTGTCTTGTTCCTAGGGGATTTCAGCCTTCCGCCTCTGACTCCACCCCTCAGGGGGAGGGGTTATGCATCGCTTCTGGTCCGGGTTCCGGTGACCACCGGGTCTCGCTCCTACGCCACACGTCTCCGCCGCGCTGGCTTAGTTATATGGATCTCCCGCTGGTCCTTGCCTTGACTCTCCGGCTGGGCTTTATGCCCCGGTCATTTACGGCCCTTGTGTTTGCTAGAGTGGGTTGGTTCATCCGCCCTTTTTGTCAGTGGGTTGGGATTTCTAGATGGGCTTGAAGTTTTCTTTGTATGGTTCATAGGTTTCTCACTGTCGTTTGGGGCTTGTCTTTGGGGTTGACGTCTGTGGAGGTTTTTGGTTCGAGGTTTTCAGGCCTTTGTTTCTCTCGTAGTTTTTACCAGTAGTACCGGGCTTTCGCTTTCTACCTCTATTCAAAGTAGTTTAGGTTGGTCGGGCAGGGTCAGATGGTTTTAGCGAGGGGGATGGGGGATGGACTGTAGTTGGAGGTTTTTTGTCTACATAGCGATGAGCTGAGGTGACTTTGTACCTAGATAGCTGCCGGCTTAGCAAACAAATATAAACGGGAGATAAAAAAAAAAAAATGACCGCCTGACCAAAATGAGTTATTTTGTTCCTTGCAAAAAGGATCTGAAAGGAGAGCAGTTTGCAAATCTCTTTATGAGGGAAATAGTCAAGCTACATAAACTACCACAAGATATCATCACCGATTGAGAAACACTATTTACATCGGGTATATGGAAGACAACTACGGAGAAACTCGGAATCGAACGAAGATTGAGCACAGCTTTTCACCCACAAATAGATGGATAGACTGAAAGGACGAACACGATATTGGAACAATATCTACGAGCATATATCAATTATCAATAAGACGATTGGTGCGAATATCTACTGCTTGCAGAATTTGCATATAATAAGAGTTATCAGGAAACAATCAAGAACACACCATTTTTCACAAACTATGGAATCAACCCCGAATATGAGATGATCAGTCATGGGATCCAAGGAAGTCAAAAGAAAACAGAAGAAATGACTCCACTGCATGAGTCATTACAAAATGAAATAGTTGTAGCATAACTACGACAGAAGGAATACTACAACCAACACTGAAAACCTGATCCGAACCTACAATCAGGCGATATAGTATAGTTACTATCACACAACATCAAGACTACGAGACCATCGAAGAAACTAGACTACAAGAAAATGGGACCATTCAGGATCTTGGCAAAAGTTGGAATGAGCACTTATAAGCTGGACCTACCGCCGTCTATGGCAATACATAATACATTTCACATCTCACTCCTTGAACCTTACTAAGACAACCGATTTCCCTCTAAATTCCAAGAACCCCCTCTGCCGATCAAAATCGAAGGCGAACAAGAATACGAACTCGACAAAGTCATTGACTCTGGACTCCATCACGGAAAGCTCCAATACAGAGCCAAGTGGAAAGGATACTCACCAGAATACGACAAAGTCTGGTACCAGACAAATAATTTCAACAAAGTACAACATGCAGTCCAACACTTCCACCAACGATACTCAGGCAAGCCAAGAATGGGTCGAACTCAAGCCTGAACAAGGCTAGGACGACAACGAGTCCAGCTCAGAGCCATTTTTGCCTACTAGCCCAGGCTACAACCTGCCAATGGAAGAGCAACTGGACAAAAGACGAAAGGAAGCTATCGCAACAGTAAGACACAACGGACTATCGTGGATAGCGTACTATGATGACGGGTATTTTGTGTATCTTAGTGAGAAACAAGAACAAGGGTAGTACCCACAGGCACCAAGAAAGAAAGGATAACCCTCGAACGAGAAACACGGAAAGAAATAGTGGGAGGACTATTTCCAGAACAACTTCCGACTCCACAAAAATGAGAAGATCAGAGCTGGCTACTACACCAAAAGAGATGGTGAGAAGGAACCCCTCACCAAAAAGGACGAAAAAACATGGAAATCGAGAGAAACTGTGAGGACACAGTTGGCCGGGGAGGGGAGCGAAAAAATCTGAAATGGCAACGATTCCAGACCCAGACAGCCTGCAAAGGCAAATCAGAGAGCTGCTGAACGAACGAGACCGTTTCAAGAAACAACTCAGAGACCAGCGAGTGTTGATCGAGGATCAACAACCAAAAATATCAGAAGAACAACTAGCCTTGGAGGTTGGCAACCTAACTCTCGAAGTTGTATACAAACGGTGGAGAGACTACGAAGACATTATTCGGAGAATGCGATGGGAGGCGAGACATTTGAGAAGCAGAGTGACGGACTTGGGACTTTGAGTATCATAGGACCAATGCTAAGAGGAGAGAGAGCTAATGTCACAAATGGTGACTAAGCAAGATAGGTTTTCACATGACTCACACTTGTGAGTCATAGGGTTTAGTATTTTACATGACAACGCAACAGCGTGTCATTACTTTATTATTATTAGTTTATTGTTTTGACATGACTCACGATTGTGGTCATATGATTATGACTTTCGCACATGACTCATACTTATAAGTCATGGGTTTCACACATGTGACAAGAGTTGCGTACATGATAGATTTATTGTGTTTGGATTGGTTGATTGGTTATTGCGCAGTGACTCAGAGGAGTCAGCTGATGGATTTTACACTATGACTCGCTATGAGTCATAGGGGCGCGTGATGGAAAGGTGTGAGTCATGAGGAGAAAGGTTGCGGGAAGGATGGGTATAAAAAGAGATCCTTACGTCCTCTTTGGTTGAGAGTTCTTCACGCAATCATCTAAGATATTTCCTACAACACACTTTTATCTTTACACTTTGCACTACCCGGCTGAGATTATAGTGTCTCTTACGAGCTTAGTGATATATCGTACGAGATAGGAGTCTGTATACTCAGCTATTATTATTCGTACGAACACAGATATGTGTAATCACTATTCAGAGTAGTGGTTACCTGCTGCAAGTATCGCCTGAAGGGAAGAGGATTATAACAATTTATCACTACCCTGCATCTAGTATTGCAGTTGACACTTTGAGCTTCCTGAGAGTCTGAAGCATAGGATGCTCAGGACACATATTATTATTTTTGCTGATGTGAAATACTAATAAGTTCTTGATAGAAAGAAGACAGATGTGAAATACCACTGGAAGGAGAATGAAGCCGTCAATTTAATGTATAACGATGATTATATAGAGCAAAAACCTTTTAACTTTCAGTTATAGGCTTATTAGTTATTCTAGTAGGATGTCTACTTCTTCCACCAAAGCGAATCATCATCTCGTCAACAGTATTATGTGAAGAGGGTAGAAAATATTTCTGACATACTTCCTGTATTTTACTATTGATAGGCTCCAACTTATACCACCAGTTAGTCATACTAGTGTTAACTGCAGGGGGATGAGATATGAAGATGCTGCTTGATCTGAAAAAATTGATTATTGGACATCGCATTTGAAATAGGTTTTGGCCATCCTTGTGCATATAGCTGTATCTGGCCAGATCTGGTATAGTGACTACCCCTGCCCGTATTCCAGATATCTGCAGGTATTTGGCATTAATAAGCCCTATAGTTACTAATATCCCAATAAAAACTTACATCTCTTCTGAACTAACCAGTTGCCAAGGCCTAGAGTGAAAGGCTTAATTGGCATGTATTTTATTCTCATACTTATTGGTATTTTTCACCAATATACCAATGATTTGTTCACTCCAAAATAGCTCAAAGATCTCTAGAGCTAGCTTTTTATCGGATGAATAAGTCTTCTATAGGTCTGTTAGGCAAGAAACATTAGAAGGTGGAGTCTGTAATCACCTGCAGGACGTACTATATAACTTGTGAGCCTTGTATCAGCTTTAGAGTATTAGTGAGGCAGTAGTGTATAGGGTGAATCGGGCCCATATAAACAGGTGATATTATCTTGGATGATTTTTTTTTCCACTCTCTTTCCCCTGCTCTTGCCCTGCTGTGGAGTCTTCTGATTTCGTGTCTTCTTTCGTATCATAGGCATTTTCAATCTCGAGTACGTACAAGGACAAATAGTGGAAATAATTTCTACAAAGTTAGCGATACAAAGTCCTAATGAGGCTGCCATATGTTGATGGCACGGACCAGGCTACAAGTTTGATTGTGTCATCTGACCAAGGAATACTCTATCCATTGACATATCTTGCATGATTCCATTGACAAATACACCAATCTGTACTATATCTATAATATTGACGCTTGTTACAATAGTGGTAGATTCCCCAGCCACCAATTTATCTGGTCATAAGTTGACGAGTTGCAGTAGCAGGCTAGATTTTATGAATAAGTAGTCAAAAAAAGAACAACAAGAGAAGAGAAAACTGTTTCAATGCCATGCACTTGGCATAGCAACCTTTTGGATACCATCCACTGAGAAATATATCATCACAAAATCTAAAACCATAAGCTATGACCGCTTTCTTCAAGAATTTTCTCTCCAGGAGGATCATTTTAGTGAGAAAAACCTCTCAGATATGAGTCTTCAGTTCTGATACTTGAAATAGCACAGGGGTGGTTATTTGTACCCCAAGCTCTGATAGCTTTACCAGTTCACGTACCTGTTTGCTTCCACCTTCGTCCTCTAAAGTACAGTTGAATTTGTTGAGTGACGTGATACCACATGAAAAAATCTGCACTTCTATATCTGCCTCTCAATAGCAGAATACCCTACAACATGCCCAAATTACTCACAATAGGAAAGCAACATATGGCTATACTAGAGGAGTGCGTGAAGTTTATTGGACGGCATGTGAAAGGAGGCAGCAATTGGCAAATTGCTAGGGAAGTTGATGTTTCATGCCAGACCGCCATGAGGATTATTCAGCTTTGGGAGTAGAGGGAGAAGATCATACCCGACCCCCATCCAGGACCACAGTCCAAATTGACTCCCCGAGATATGAGGCATATAAAACGCCTTATTGAACAAGATCCACATACTACTGGAATAGATATTGCACAAGATACTAGTATAAATATAACTCTGTATACTATAGGAGTCAAGCTTCATGAAATGAATCTTTATATGGGCATATACAGTGGAAAGCCATGGCTTACCCCCAATAATTAGTGTAAACAAAAGCAATGGGCACAGGAAGAAGGTATTGAACTAAGGAGAAATGGAGAAAGCACCTCTATACTGATGAAATAAAGCTCGAAGTTAGCCATTCTGGACCCAAAAGCACAGTACGGCATTCACCTGCCATGGCCAATGAGGAAATATACCTTGAGCTATCCTGTCTCAGGGAAAGGTGCAGAGTGATGTTCTATACTGGTTTTACGTATCATTGGAGATTACCATTGGTGGCGATCAGCAAAAGGACAAAGAAGGAGAGAGTTAACAAGAGAGATTAATTGAACTTCAATTCTATCCAGTATGTTAATGAGATTCTCATACCCCATATCCTAAGGGAGTATGAATAATGTGGAGGCTTTGAGGAAGGAATTCAAATCTTGGAGAATGGTGCCAAATACCACCCTTCTCTATATACAACAAAGTTTCAGCTTATGAATGGAATTTACCAAATGGACTGGCCTAGTTATTCTCCTGACCTGATTCATCTGCTTGAGAATATATAGCCTTAGTTCAAAAGAAGGTTTAGGCAGGCTTGTATAGATAGTAAGCACTATCCTACAAGTGATAGGGAATTGATTGAGCTTGCACAAGATGTTTGGCAGGATATGCTATGGAGTGGGGTGTAGAAGCTGATTGACTTTATACCAGAGAGAGTTAACTCTGTAATTCAGAGAAATGGAGAAAACACGCAATAGTAGCTTTTTTTTCCTATATACAATGTTATCATGTTATTGCCTTTTTTCTTATTGGTATTATGGTTGTGGAATAACTCTCATCTTTTATTGTATTTTCATCTATAAGTGGGCCACCAAGCCTAACTGTCACATTACTCAACCAATCTAACATATATCTCCAATCTGCATACTATATATTTTTTGCAGCTTTTTAGAATGATTAATAGCATAAGTTAACCTCCGGTCTTAACTAATAGCAGTATAGTTATAGAAATCTCACTGTCACCCGATCGGCAGAAAGTATCTCCAAACCTACAACTCTTGAGCTATTCCTATTCTAAGAATATTCTAAGAAAGTAAGGAGAGACAAATACAAAGAAGGGGATAAACAGTAGTTTGTATACAGCTGTGAGAGAATCTGGTTTTTAGTTCACTGGAACGCCTTCGTGAAAGTGGCTGTTCCTTTAGGTTGTGGCATTCAGGCCAGTCTAGCTGCCAGTCCTGCTAGTTACTATGCTTAATGGTAAGAGAGATTGCATCCAGGTAGGAGTTTGGGGGACCGCTTCCTAAGATATGGTGGCCAATTCTTAGCGTTTCCCTTACAAGATAAGTGAGAAATGAGAGTCATTAAGTATTACTTGAATCAGATATTTTATTGACTAATTCGACTACAGATATCACTATCTACACTATATAATATAGATACTACAATTCTGAATAACTAGCGCAACTGGCCAACTCACCCACTAATCATGTGCAAACCATCTAGTGACCAAGAAACATAGTAAAATCAAGAGACATTTCACCACCACTAAGAATTCTCAGGAGATACAACTTTAAGATTTCGCTAAGAGACTATAACATGAACTGCTCTATACAGGTTTTCCTGTCATGACCTTATTGTGCGCAATGGCTGCACTGTTAGCTTCCACAACCTCGTTCTGGTAGTGGTTCTTCCAAATTTGGGGCGGCTTGACCCCGGGCAGTCTGCTTTCTCTGTAATCCACGAATGAGTCGTCAATTTCACAGTCTACCTTGGCTATGACAGAGCTTCAGGAGAGGAAAACATTCAGAATTAGGCTCTAGACAATTCTGAGCAAGAAGGTCATCAACCTCTGCAAGGGTGACAGGTTGAATATTCTGGAAGTAGGTGTTTCTCTTTATTGTAGTGGAAAAGACTACAGGTATCTAATCTCTTGGAGCACAATTGAGTACTATAATGAAACTATAAGGATAGCTACAAGGAATATTATTTTGCTGATAATGTCTGTAAGAGCAGGTCTTTCATGTAAGGTCTACTGTATAGGTCTTCACATTTCCTTGAAGAACTTCGACAGTAGTTCTTCTAGTAACCGGTCCAGTATTTCGCTTCGACCACTCTCAGGAATCAAGGATTACCTTCATATCAAATTAGGTGAACTATTGGTTTGAATTGAGGGCCAATGCTATATTGTATTACTAATACCATATATTCATTGTCTTATACCAAATATTATTGAGCATATCAAGAATGGATATTTCTCACTCGAGCTTTAGAGAATTATTTATCAATTCGACTATATTAGAGGTTTTGTGTCCATATACCTTGCCTCTTACAAAAGTATCTACCCACATTACTTTGTCAATTGTTTCTAAGTAATTAGCCCCCTCCATGCTCTCTTGCTGAAGTTCTTCCTTTTTTCTCTGAAAGTTATTCATTGTTTTAGCTTTCACTAATAGCCAGAAAAGATGCTGCATATTTTGAAATCACTAGAAGTTTTGCGATAGATGAAAGCAGCAAATAAGGCAGATTATCTGATTTCCAAGTACTCTTTCAGCAGCTATAAGGCCCTTGTCCCAATCACTAATAATTGCCGCTTCTAGAACTTGTGGAATAGCTAGCTTTAACCTCTCTAAAAATCAAGTCTAAGACTCTCTATTCTCGCTCTCGACCACATTATAACCAAGAATTAGGCTCTGGCCTTTCATATCAATTCCCACTGCAAGCAGCAAGGTTTGGACAAATTTGGCTTTTAGGAAACTACCGTCAAGGGTGATGAAGAGTCACATTTGGGTGAATAAGAGTTGAGATTTGGATAGGCAGATGAATATACGCTGAAAATATCAAGTATTACGATTCTGCTCACTTTCAATCAAGTGAAGGTCTGTATGAATCCAAGGATTTTTGTTGTGCAAAAGGTTTAAGTATTGAGGGATTTTCGAAAACTGTTGCTATTGGTACTTAATTCTATTATTTACTAATGATGCTCGTACTCATTGGACTGCCTCTAGATTGACTGTGATGCCATAATTGAGCTGGAAGATATTATTAATCTCTTAGATAGTTGTTTCTCAGGTAATAAAGAGGTGCTCTGAGACTGTTCGCCATAGCCAGGATTGTGTGTTATATACTTTGCGGATTGATGATGCTCGCTCAATACAGGTATGTTGTTTGTTCATAATATTTAATTAAATCTCACTATTTCAATTGTGACTAGCAAAAGCTCTCTATTGACATTCTGGTACTCTGCCGATATAATCTGCCTGATAATAATCCTTTGTCCGTACTTTGAATGCAAAATGATCCCCTAGTGCCTATTCTTCTATATGTGATCGTAAAACAGACCAATCTCAGAAGAGGTCATTTACTGCAAATAGTGCAGGAGAATTCAATTTTAAAGAGAAGATTATGACTAACAACAAGAAAGATGTGATCTTGAAAGGTATAAGAAATATCTGGTCGGGGGGGTTTTTTTTTCATACTATCTACTCAATTTATTTATTTACACTGAGATACTAGTAGACCTGGATTGTTTTGATAATCTATTCGTGGTTTTGCTATAGAAACCGTGATCATAGCTGAAGGTTTTATATTTTCATTATCATTTAGTAGTATGTCTCAGTGGGAGGCATTAAAATAGTTAGTACAGGAAGTACTTGTTCTTACTTATCCTTGTTAAGGTTTTATTTTCTTGATAGTAGATTTCTCGGTCAATGGTACAAGGTAGGATCATGTATTCATAGTAAAGTACGGGTACAAAAAGATCTGTACGGGAACGCAACGGCAACCCCACTACCACTATAAATTTATTACCCCTACAACCACAACTACTTAGGATAAACTGAAAATATGTGTAGACATACAATAGATATAAGAAAAGCTATATGTAAAATTAGAAAACAAAAAAATCAATACTTGGTATACCATCCCCTTGCATCTAAGACAGCAGCAACCCTACTAGGCATAGACTCCCACAACCTTTCCAGAAAATCCCCCTCAATATCCTGAGTCCAAACCTGATTTAGAGCTACTGCTAGATGTTTTCTAACAGTATCTGGGCCCCTCTTGGTCTTGTGGATGTTGGGAAAGTGCAGGTGCAGCTTTTCCTTCATCCTCTTCCAATAGTGCTCAATAGGATTAAGGTCAGGAGAATTGGGTGGCCATTCCATAACCTGTATGTTGTTTTCCTCAAACCAAGCCATGGTATCTCTTGCAGTATGTATCTTTGCACCATCCTGCTGAAAGATAGGATCCCCAACTGTGTCCTCCACCTCCTGCCAGATATCAATTAAACCATCCTCCAAAACTCCAATATATACAAATCTATCCACACTCTTGTCAAAAATAGGAATCAGAGGACCCTTATTTCTGCCCAAAATACAAGCCCAAACCATCAGCTTTATCCCTGGCCCCTTGGTAACTCCATGAATACAGTCTTTATGCCACTTTTCTTCAGATGTTCTGAATACCCATATACCCTTAGGATCCTTAGACTTTTCAACCAAGGATTCATCACTAAAGATGACTCCTTCAAAGTCTTCCTTTGCCCAATCCTTATACTTTATTGCCCAAGCTAACCTCTTAACAGCATGCTCATCCTTTAGAAGAGCTCTTTTCCTAGCTCTCTATTTCTTTATGTTGACTGAGGCCAAAGCTCTCTTGACTGTTTGGAGAGAGGAATATGGTGCAACATCATTACACAATTCTGATAAAGTCTGGTGGCATGCCTTCTTGGACTCTCTGACTAGGCGGCGGTGGGTTCTGGAATCAATAATTTTAGGTCTTCCAGGTATGAGAAGGTTTTTTGCGTCACCCCTCTTTTGAAAGCAGTTATGGAAAGTTTGAATAGTGCTCTTTAGACAGTTTAAGAGCTCTCCAATTTCTCCCAAAGAGATTTTTTTTTTCCTCAGAGCAACTATTTGTCCTTTCTTAAACTCTGTCAGGTAGCCTGTCTTGTGTGGAGGCATTGTGGTTGAGGGGTGGTTGATTGTAGGAGTGAGGTGTTTTGAGGTGTCGCGTGGTTACCACCGATCGTACGGATCCTTTTAGCCTAGTACTTTACATAGCAGGGATGGTCATTCCTCCTTCATGACGGCAACTTTGGAACGCTTGAAAAAGTATGTGTTCCAACCTAAGCATGGTATTGAAAAGGTTTGCTCCCAAAAAAAGCACGGTTCTACTCCAGACCTATGAACCTGGGCGCAAAAACAATTATTCCAATTGGAATCGGACTATCGTATCACTCACATTTCCCGGCCCGGGCCTCGCACCACATTGAAAATTTCCAGGAACCTCTCGTGGCCCTCGCTCCCGACGCACCTATACTTGTAGTGTCGAAGCGTTTTTAGAAAAGACTGCTATTGCATACCACCCAAATTGAAGAAAAAGTGCAAAATTTGGGTGGTATGCAATAGCAGTCTTTTCTAAAAACGCTTCGACACTACAAGTACACGAACCCACCACCTATTTCGAGAAATTCTCTGGTCTACTCGTCATTCATAGCCAGCGCGACATCAGCTGCTCGAGTAAGTACTAGGGGGTAGCAAAAAGTCGGGCGCACCACCATTACATTTATGTGTAGGCTAAACCGGATTAGGAAATTTGAGTGATAACTGGTGAGGATTTTTTGGTGATGGCAAAAAGTCGGGCGCGGTTTCACAGAGAAGCAGCTTGTGTTACCGCGCCCGAAATACCCTTACACCCGTGTACAGTCTTCACCGTAGTCACGACGAAACTGGGCGGGCGACGAACAGGGATCAATTACGAGTAATTTTTCGTAACCCTAACCTTGACGATTGCTTTTTTTGCCCATAGAACACCCTTGTTCGTCGCCCGCCCAGTTTCGTCGTGACTACGGTGAAGACTGTAGTGGTATTGCTGCCCATTTCCACTGCAGGATGCGGAACGGTCCGTATTAGCAAGTAGAAGAGTGATCGGGCCTGATCGTGCTCCAGCTTCCAGGTCATAGCATCTACCCCTCGGAGCAATGAGTGAGGTGTGTTGACTCGAGCGACCGGGCCATTTTTTTTCTTTTTTGTTAAATCCGTGGTATTGTTT
Organism: Tuber borchii; assembly: GCA_003070745.1. Lineage (NCBI taxonomy): Eukaryota > Fungi > Ascomycota > Pezizomycetes > Pezizales > Tuberaceae > Tuber > Tuber borchii. The sequence goes on from NESQ01000439.1 coordinate 54,957, forward strand.
TAGGTACATGCAAATACACTTCCCCAGGTACAAACCGCTGCATTCGGGAAGTATCCCATGGCAAATAAAAAACCCAAAGCACTAACAAAAGAAACGCATCCCAACCCTGTCCAATGTCCCCAATCCTACAGTCCCTCTGGTATGGGACCAACCGCACATCCTCCCCCAAAAGAAAAAGGCAGGCAGAAAAGGAAGCACCACCAGTAGACCCCAAAACAAAAGAAAAATTTGTAAATGCCACTCACACCCATTCTTCATCGTCCTGGTCGTAGGGCCGTGGGCAGACCCCTTCCCTTATTTTATAGGGATCAAGGAACCCTTTGTATGAGTAACCGCTACCAGTCCAAGAGTACAGGCACCGGGGAGAGATGTGGTAAACAGCTGGCAGGACGGGAGTGCATCCAGCTGAGATAGTGATAGTTTTCGACCGATCGGGGGCAAGTTGACCAGAAGGAGAAAGTAGTAACCCCACATGGCTATGTAGGTGAGAGTGCCACCAAGGAAGGGAGGTATATTTGTCAGCAGTAGGGTGCCAGCCAGGTGTTTTTTATCTCAGAGGATGCCATACCAGCACACTTATGAAGCTCCAAGTTTAGTAGCCGGGTAGGATCGTGAGATTGGGTTATGGTGTTTTACCCCGCTTTCCACCTTCCGAAATAGGAAGGTGAAGGCAGGGTCAGGAAAATTGAGGAGACGGAGCTTGTCGAGCGACCGGGCCAGTACCGTATGTTGATATACCAGCTGGTTGCAGCAATATGCTGCTGGCATGCTCGGTGTAAACTGCGATACCACCCCTATTGTATCTGATTCGCCCGCAAGACCAACGATATAGCCAAAACTCCTGAAATCCCCAGCCAGACCACACTACCCAGCCAGCCCGTAATCTCCGGATTCAGAGACGAAAGCTCCTAAGAAAACTTAGCGTTTTCCTGAAACGGTTTAAGATCAGCCCACTAGGCGCGCTGGATCTCGTTAACCAGTATTTGCAACTCTGATAATCTGTCAAACTAAACCCATTGTGGGCTGACGGGCTGGGCCTTCAGAGTTTATACGGCGCCGTATCACTGTTAAAATCTAGTGGGTTTGGCTTGGCGTAAATACATCACCGCTTTGACAACTTTATGGGACTGAAATTCCCCAACCAGCAAAATTGTTGTATGGATACATAATAAGGCCTAAAGTGAATCATGTGGAAGAAGTTGACAGGTAAAAATTCTCATACCCTATCATTCGCAATGAGAAAGGGCTACCCGCTCGTCGTGCTAACATTCTATCACTTGATGCATTCAACCTCCCCCTTCTCTCTACAAGTGGGTGCCGAGATTTACTGTAGCACAGCCAATTTATCAACTTTCCCGGAAGGTTCACTCCGATAGGAGGAGACAACTCACCATGCACGGCTTTAGCGATAGTGTATGCTGTCAGAGCATACTCCCCAAGCTCGCTTCCGATGCCTGATTGCTTCACCCCTCTGCGATTAAGAGCGCGTCAGCCAGCATGCTCAGCTTAGAGTGAGACAGTTCCGCAAATTGATCCAGCCACGGCCTTTGTGTCCAGTTTGGATGGCGCAAGAGTACGGTATCTCCCGTGAACCCATCATCTTTATCTCCAGGTGAACATAGCGATCAACCTAGCATTATTGAGAATTCTAGTGAACCCCGGCAGTCACAATTGGACGTGGCTGAAACGCGGACTATGGTCGGAGGCATATCTACCAAGGTATCTGCCCCAACAGTGAAAGGGAAAAAAAAAACGAGCTTACCCAAATGGAGCCGCGTAGTGACTGTCTTGGGAACTGTGAAGGAGTTTAGTTGTATAAAGTTAGATAGGGTCTATAGGACTACCTATTGATCCAGACCATTCCGGCCTCAATCTTTGCTGCGACTCTATGGGCCTTCGTGATGTCGTTGGTAAAAACCGAAGCTCCCAACCCATAGCTGGTACAGTTTGCAGATTTGATAGCTTCATCTTCAGTACTGAACTTACCAATTGCAAGGAAGGGTCCAAAAACTTCCTCTTGATTGATTTTATAGTGGTCCTTTACATCACTGAAGATAGTAGGAGTGATGAAATGTCCCTTATCTCCATGCTTAGTTCCGCCACAAACAAGAGTAGCGCCTTCGGCTTTACCAGCCTCAATATAAGAGAGAACACGTTCGTAATGTTGCCTTGTTACCTGAGGCCCCTGGAAGGTCGCTTCGGAAAACGGGTCTCCGAGTACTGATACCTTTTCGGTTTGGGCTTTGATTTCTTGGATAAATTTATCGTAGATTGTATCCTGGACGAGGATGCGAGACGTGGCAGTGCAGACCTGACCCATATTACCTAAAAGGGTTAGCTGAAGAACGTAATGAGAACGCGAAGAGACTCTACTAGACGATTTGGTCTAGTACATACTCATTATCCCGGAATGCCCCCATTTCACCGCTTGCTCTAGGTCAGCATCATCGAAGACAATTAACGGACTTTTCCCCCCGGTCTCCAAAGTACTAAGGAAATGTTACCATGGCAGGACAATGGCTCTGGGGGAATATCCTACATATTCTTAAGGTTTACACTGGCAGCTTTCATAATCGATTTGGCGGTAGCAGTCGATCCAGTGAATGCAACTTTATCAATGCCTTCGTGGGCAGCAATGGCTGCACCAGCAGTTTTACCGTACCCAGAAAGGATATTCACAACGCCTGGAGGGAATCCAGCCTCTTTTATCAATTTGCCAAGGTAGAGGACAGAAAGAGGGGTTTGCTCAGCGGACTTTAGGACGACCGTGTTTCCAGTCGCCAACGCAGGTCCGAGTTTCCAAGTTGCCATCTGCTTAAATTAATAGGAGAATATTGACTGGTAAATAAAACATATCATACCACCAAAGGATAATTCCACGGGATGACTGATAGTGCTGTTAGTTAATTCTTGTAGGATGCAGTTAGATCTTACTTTGCCCGCTGTTGGAATCATATATTAGCACTCGCCTCAGGGGTGGGAGAATATTAAACCGTACCAAACCCCAATGGGTTGATGTAACGTGTATATAAGCTTTCTTGGGCCAACGTCAATTGTTCTGCCGTGAATCTTGTCCGAAAACCCCGCGTAATATCTATTCCAAACAAAGTCAATTCACAAAGGTACAATTTCTAATGGCAGGCATTACGCACTTTAGAACAGCAACCGATTCACTTAGATCTTCTTCTTTGGCCACAGACAGAGGTTTTCCCATATCCCAAGTATCAAGTGTAGCAAGTAAATGGGTATTTTTTTCAACCAGATCAGCAAGGTTGTATAAGAGTTGCCCGCGCTCAGAAGGATTGATTTCACTCCACGAAGGAGAATGGAAAGCAGCTCGGGCTGCAGCAACGGCATCATCCACATCAGCAGAATTCGCTGCGTAGACTGCCGTTATTTCAGACTCGTCACTATGTTTTGTTAGAAAGGGGGTACTGAATACTGCTGGCCGGATCTCTTACGTTGGATTCAAAGTGGTGAGGGTGTCTCCAGATTTGGATTTGACAAATTCATTGTTGATGAAGAGACCTCGAATGGGAGGTTAGCAGAAGTTTTAGATGACAATAGGAGGGTAATATGTACCTAATGGTTGGTTGATCTTTTGTCCGTTCGGAGCGACAAGCTCTTTAAACAACGGAAGTGCCATGATTATTCTCGAGGTTGAAAACCGACGATGAAAGGAGCTTTCCCCCAGAAATCTCGGAGTCAATAGGGAGGAAGAGATGTGTTTGGAGTGTGGGGTGAGGATGGCTAAAGGGCGGGGAAGAGGCATCGCTTTATGGTGGCCACATCATCAGGTTAGTCCCAAGTCGCAACTCTGTTTGCTGCTTCATGGTGCGAGGTGGTACGAGGGATCAAACATGAATTAGATCCATGCACCGATTACTAGACCAGCAGCTCCGGTGGGCCGAATATCGAACAAGCCAATCCGCAGATCGATTCTATCATTCGCTTCCGGATATTTCCTGAATGCGAGGGATCTAGAAGAGCTGCAGTGCGTGAACATCAGCTATCAATAGGGATTTTGTTGCATGGAAGACTTTAGCCAGAAACAAAATCAGTTAACTTATCGCCTGATCCGCCGCTAATGGCTGTTGAACCTTACATAAGTTAACTAAGGAGATTGCGGGTGTTATCGCCCTTTGCATTTGCGACGCCTAGTGTGAGCGCCGCTGTTATCTGCAGTGGTGCGGCTTAGGGGTGATACGATGCTGACATCAACATTCCATTAAACAATAACTCGAGCATAGTCTGCTATACTTATAGTGACATTACTTGATTGCAAGCGCGACACTCTTTGGGGAAGGGCAAGTTTCGTGTTTCCTCTTCCAACTTCAACTTCGGCCCCGCAATGAATGGGCTTACGGCCCATGTCCTGGCACCAATGGATGGTGGGTGGGAATATGGTTCTAATTTGATGGCATAAATTTCTGAAGAAAGTCTGGGCATAGAATAGATTTAGTACTGACTATACCATTGGTAATATACTAGGAGCCTATTTTAATGGGTATAAGTGCTTTATCAAAAGATTATGCTGAACTTAAGTGATGTGCGAAGATGAGATGTCATATGCTATCTAGGAAACGAGAGACGAGAGCAGAAGGGAGAGGGAGCGGGAATGGGTGTGCACGATGTTATGGAGATATGATGGGATTTCCTTTGTTAGGGTTGTTGATTATCGAACAGCTTGAGGGGATTTGCTCCTCCCTGGGGAAAGGCTATACTTGGACGCAACTTGGATAGAGTCGAATCTGGTAGGGTAGGAAGGGCTGGCAGAGAGGTCGCCGTAGCGTGACATGCAGAACAGTATGATACTCGAGTACTTCCTTATGACAACATTTGATGACAACAACAACCGCACAATGCCAAAGTTCAAGTAGGTAAAAACGGTGAAATTGACCACAAGGATTGCACATTCATGATTGAATAGCATGCTGCAGGAGAATCATGCTGCCAATTTGCTTAAAATCTCACGGTTTAGGAAAGTATTATGAATAGTAAAGTTATTATCATATTCTGATAGAAGAATTTGCAAAATGGCTTCTGGGCTGCGGCTAGGAGCACTGGGGAAACTGTCAGAGAGTAATAAGGTGTATCTGAAAATTACTTCTATTATACTTGTTTAATTCTATTACTTGTTTTACTCTACTACAAATACTATTTTTTTATCTTTAATATATTCTGATTACTTAAAATCTAGAAGTAATGCAAAGTACTAGTACTTACTATAAAGTATGTAGTATTTATATCCAGAGTGATCCTCTGTGAATGACGGGGGCACCTTGCGTACAACTTACCCCTGGAGTCTATTTCAATAAAATAAAGGGACCGTCGGAATTGGAATAATTGAACCTCACGCTAAGACATTGGTGTTGCCTCTCCCAGTAAGGGCTATTGTACCACAAAAAATTGAATAACTGGATCATGTGCTATGTAGTGGGAAATTCCCTTCTCTGGAAAGTGGGCCAAAAACAGAGCCCCTCTTCCGAGACGGAAAAAAAGAACGAAAATTTACGGACCTTACTGGGAAAGGGAAGCTCAAGGACAAGGCTCACTGTTCAATTATTCAAGTTTACACGGTATTATTCTTCACATTTGTCTCTTCGGAGGATTGAAACCCAATTTTGGTGTGGTTCCCCTTTTATCTTAAGAGGGGAATCTTGGACGTTTTAGCATGAGGTTCAATTGCTCCAGCCTGCCGTAGTTGGGGAGTAATGCCGGCATACCGGTAACCGTGCCAAGGTTCCCACCCTTCGAACGATGCTAGGCGCCCTTCGAGGAAGGTGGCACTCCCTAGGAGTGCCAAACGGCTCAACAATAGATTTGGCTCAACGATAGAATTTTAGATACAATCAGCCCGCTTTTCAATATGAGCCCCAATTTCACGACCAAAAATCCCCATAAGCCTCCTCCGTTGATTTCTCCCTTTTACCGCTTTTCTCATCTATACGCAAATTTTTTTCCAGCTCTGTTTTACTTTCTTATCGGCAGTATTCTGTGCATTCTGTAATGCGCGCTGAGCCTTCTCAAGCTCCTTCTCCACTGAGTCCTGCTCTTTCTACTTAACCATTGCTCTTGCCTGATAGGCGTAGAGCACTCCACCCTTCTGTATTGACCGTCGACTTCGCCTTTGTCTTGCTGCTCTTGCAAGTTGGGCTGCTTTTGTGTTCTCTAAATTCTGAAGCGCAAGTGCTCCACTTTGGGCGAGAGCCAAACTGCCTTTCAGATATGTTTGGAGGTGATGATTGGAGGAGGGAGAGAGCTCAGTAAGGTTGGAAGCCAAGGAGTCCGCATGCTGCTTAAGGGAGTGTAAGGATTTAGGTGTAGAGGGTGGAGGGTAAAGATGCGGGTCTGGGATGGGTGTATCTAGTCTTGCCGGTGGTGAGATAGGTTGGAGTTTGTTGAGTACCATATCAGGTTTGAATGGCCATAGACTAGTTTTCTGAAATGCAGAGCGAATTGTAGTTGTCTTAAAGGTTTGTATGTGAATTGACTCGATTGCTGTAAAGAATTCAATCTTATCGAACTGGGAGGCATCCTGTCCTTGTTGCTGCATCCACAGCCTCCGCATGATAATGTTTGTAAGATTGAAACACTACGACGTCTAGTGGCTGGAGTAGATGCGTGCAATGGGGCGGAAGACAGAAGAGAATGATCTGGTGTTCATCACAGAATGTAATGAATTCATGGATATAATGAGAATCGTATCCATCAAGGATTAATAGCCTCCATGCCCCAACCTGACGCTTAGCTGAAAAAGCCTCAAAATGATGAAGCCAATCGAAGGCTAAGTAATTATTTGAATATCCTGTATCGGACACCCCAATCAGAAAGCTGTCTGGAACTCCGATTTTGTCACAAATGGTGACCAGAAGGAGAGGTTTTCACATGACTTATACTTATGAGTCATAGGGTTTAGTATTTCACATGACTACGCGATAGCGTATCATTCCTTTATTATAATTAGTTTATTGTTTTAACATGACTCACGATTGTGGTCATATGATTATGACTTTCGCACATGACTCATAGTTATGAGTCATGGGTTCTACGCATGTGATGCGAGTTGCACACATGATGGGTTTATTATGTTTTGATTGGTTAGTTATTGCGCAGTGACTCGGACGAGTCAGCTGATGGATTTCACACTATGACTCACCTATGAGTCATAGGAGCGCGTGATGTGAAGGATAAGTCATGAGTTGCGGAAAGAACGGTTATAAAAGAGAGCCCTTATGGCCTCTTGGTTTAGACAAGCTTCTCGCCCTCTACTTTCCCCCCCCTACGTTTCTAAACTCTTCTACAAACCCGTTTTGCTTCCGGGACACACGCCAGCACCCCCCCGCCCTCCTCCGTCCCATGTCGGAAATACCCCCCATCCCCCCAGGCAACCAAGAGCTGGCAGCCGCCATCTCGCGAGCCTCCACTCCACGCAACGCCCAAATCCCCCCATCCCCCTCCCCAGTCCCCAGACCCTCGCCCCCCCTAGCTTTCCTCGCGGATATCTTTCGGCAGACAAGGGACGAACTTCGCCTCCCCTCTAATCTGGTCCCCGACCTCTCTGACTCCAGCCTCCAGTCCATCACCCCCGGTGAAGGCTCTATCCTCTCCATCCTCTGTTCTACAGTCTCCGGCATAGTAGCAATCACTACCCAGCTCGAGTCCATCTCCAAACAAGTCGACGACCTCAGAAATGAGAACGGCGAACTCCGCTCACAGATCCACGACCTCTCCTCTCACATCACAAATGCTTCCGTCACCCCGGAAGATCTCACCCCCATCACTTCAGCCCTTTGTGACCTGTCACATAGGGTCTCGGCCCCCACACCAGCCCCACCCACCCGCCCCCCGGCCCCGGCCAAAATCACTCAGCCCCCCCACCCACCCAAACAAGCTGCCCCACAAGGCCCCGCCGCCCAGCAAAAATCCCGCAATCCCCCCCCCTCACCTCGCACCAATAAACCCTGCGATCCACTGCCCATACTACGATACAAGACTCGGCAAAATGTTCGGTAACCCCGAGCTGTATGCCAAGGCTTTCCCCCATTCCTGGGAGGCGGAGCAATTCCGCGCCGGAGAATACGACCTGTCTGCTTTCACAGACGCCACCCTGCACCCGGATTACAAACCCCAAAACCAACCAACGTACGCCCAGGCGGCCGGCTCCGGAGGAAAAACCGGAAAAAAGAAGCCCAAACAGGCCAAAGCAACAGAGGTTGCGAGCAACGAGGACAGAGCCTTAGAAACTTCTGCCCCCCCCCTCCCCTTTGCCTCAAGGCGTTTCTTTGCCCCTCGCTCCTCCCATGCCCCCCATGCCCTTTCAAGACGTATCGCCCGCTCCCTTCCCGACATTGTCGCCAATGCCCTCACCGACTCAAACTGCCTCCTCCCAAAAGGTTTCTTCGCCAAGGTCAATGACCGAGGCGCAGTCTCACTCACCTGCACGGACCCGCAGACGCCCGCTTCTTCCTATGCCCCCTACTTTGATGTGCTCACAAGGCGCCTCAATCAAGCCTTCCCAACAGGCGACAATCCCTGGCTCCCTTTCTGCCTCGCCCCAACCGCTGTACAGCTGGTCATACACGGCATCCCCACCGATGAAATGCCCGAAGAAGACGAGCAACTCTACCCCCATCTCAAAGCATCTATTGGTTTCGCGAAAGCGGTCCAAATCCAGTCGGCCAGGTACCTTAACCCTGACCGAGCTACTCGAACCGCCAAAGAAGCGCTTTCGGTGGTTGTCTCCGTTGACCCCGACGACGTTCCAATTCTCACCCCCTCCATCTTCCTCTACTCAGAACGACGCAAGGTGGAGAAAGCTATCTCCGCCAACCGCTACACACAATGCTCCAACTGCTGCCGCTTCGGCCATGCCGCCGCCCGGTGCAAACAAAAACACCCATCCTGCCCCATTTGTGCGCTTCACCATACCAAGGCCGCCCACAGGTGCCAGAACCCCACCTGCCCCAAAGGAGGCAACGAAAGGCCCGTGGCTGAATGCTGCCCCACCTCACCACCCCACTGTGCCAATTGCGGCAACGACCATACCGCCTACGCCAAAGAATGCAAGTCCCGCCCCATCCCCCCGCTCGCCCCGTGCCCCCGCCGGAGTCAGTCGGCTCCGCCTCATCCTCAGACAGTCAAGAGTCCATGGATGTGGAAGAAGATGGCCCACCAGCACCCACTACTCCCCAGGCCCGTCCAACCACCGATCCTAGCCCTGCCACCCCCCGCCCCGTAACCGCCGTTCATGTGCCACCTACAGGCGCGATAGGTCCTGCTCCCTCAGGCCCCCCCGCGCCCCCCGTAACTCCTGTCAACCGTCGGGGTCGTCCCCGCCATGATTAACACCCAATCCTTTGATAGAACTGTGAGGCCAGCCCCCACGCCCAAAATCACCCTCATTCAACACAACAGCCTGGGAAGCTGGGATGTGTTTCTTTCATTATTCTCGTCATTTTCAATGCGCCATCCTCCACAGTTGGTTTTTTTGCAAGACCCTCCATCCTCCAAAGGCTTTTTACCTACCTTTAATGGGTACAAGTCATTCGCCCCTCCCTCGCCCCTCCCCAAGGTGGCCTGCTATATCTCCATGGAATTTTTAAAGTCCAACCCCGTACTTCCAAGTTTCACGCCGGACGTGAACGACTGCATGCATATCGATATTTACACCCCTTCCGGATGCTTCGGCACCAGTTTCCCTCGTTTCCGCCTGGCGAATATTTATTCATGCTCCAGGTACCCGCAACTGCACACGGTTAAACTAGACCAAATTTTTGTTTCCCTCGACGTTCCCTACCTCGTAGTAGGGGATTTCAACATTCACAGCCCGCGCACCGACCCCCTCCGCCTCCCCTCCTCCCAGGAAGCCTCCATCGCCGACCCCTACTTCGACAAAGCTGACGACCTCAGCTTTACTTGCATCAACATCCCAGGAGAGTACACCCGCTACCCCTCTCTGGCCCCCACAGACCCAGCGTCATAGACCTGGCCTTCGCGAACCCCGCCATGATTCCCTTCGTACACAATTGGAACACCACATCTCTACCCTCCACAGGATCAGACCACGTCCCCATCTCCATCTCTCTCTCTGCTCCCCTCCGTCAGGCCCCCCCCCCCAGGCCAAATGGGACCTCTTGGACTGGACAGCCCTGGAACCCACACTCAAGGCCTTCCGCGTCCCCCCGCCCCCTCCACACCCCTCCCCCCAGCAGTTTGACTCCTGGTTCTCAGCCTCTCTGTCCTGCCTAACCTCATCGCTTAGAACGGCCGCCCCCACATCACGACCATCGGCCAAATCCAAGCCATGGTGGACACCTCTCCTTACTACGCTCCGCAAGGAGTACAACAAAGCTACGAGAAAAGCAAAGAAGCTACAAACCACACAAGCAAGGGAAACGGCCAGGCTCTCAAGGAATGGATACTTCAAAGCCATCAAGCGTGCCAAGTCCACGTACTGGGCTGACTTCCTCGCCAAGACCACCCCCAACAACATCTGGACCGCCAAGAAACTAGTCAATCCCAGACAGGCGGTAAGATTCCCTTCTCTCCCATATGCAAACGATCCCACTTCTATCAACAATGCCCTCCTCGCCCACTTCTTCCCGCCTCGGCCAGAGCCCCCGCCCAGGGGGAGACTCTCACCCATACCCAACACGCCCCCCTCACTCAGGACGAAATCTCCCTGGCCCTCGCCAAATCCTCGCCCTCATCGGCCCCAGGACCAGACGAAATACCCTACTCCGTTTGGAAACACATTCACAAACACTACCCTGACATACTTTTAAATCTCCTGAACCCCCTCCTGGTATATGGGTACCACCCCCTTCGCTAAAGATCGCCAACGGAGTCGTGCTGGACAAGCCAGGCAAGGCCTCCTACGACTCCCCCGCATCCTTCCGCATCATAGTTTTACTAAAAACCGTCTCCAAGATCTTGGAAAGAATCATGGCGACCCGTCTTTTTGCTCTGGCTAAACTATCTGGCCTACTCCACCCCAACCAGTGCGGTTCCGTGCCAGGCCTAGGCACCTTCGACGCCTGCACCATCCTAGTCCACGAAGTTAAAACCCTCCAACGCACCCACCGCAAGGTTTCCTCCCTCTTCCTTGACATCAAGGCTGGTTTCGACAATGTCGACGCCCTCACCCTCCGCAAACGCCTCCTAGATAAAAACACCCCCAAGTATATGGTAGACTGGGTCTCCTCCTTCCTCTCGGAACGGAGATGCACTTTAGTTTACCAAGGCTCTCCAAAAACCCCTCCCCGGTCACAGTTGGCACCCCCCAGGGGTCCCCCATCTCCCTCTCTTGTTCCTCATATACGTGGCACCCCTCCACGCAGACATAAAAGGAGGCCTCATGCTTTCCTACGTCGATGACTTTGCGCTCACAGTCTCCACTCCCTCCTACCGGTCCAATGTACGCCGGCTACAAAGCCTGTTCATATCCTTATCCCAACGCGCCACAACTCTGGGTGTGTCCTTTTCCATCCCAAAAACAGAACTCATCCACTGGCGTACCCCAAGCCAAAGGGGCACCCTCAAAGCCAACCACCCCGTCACCCTCAACGACCAAATCTTCCGCCCCTCCAGTGAAGTAAGATGGCTCGGTTACTGGTTCTCCCCTACCTCAACACCACCCACACTTCGAAAGACGCCTGGCTTTAGCCAATGCTGCGTTCTCCTTCTAAAAAGAGTCGCCTCTCCAGGGGCAGGGGTCCGCCCTTTCCTCTCACACCGGCTCGCCATGGGACTCATCCTCCCAATCCTCACCTACGGCGCGGACCTCTTCGTCCCAAACACCCGCTCCACCACCCGCATGAACTCCTTCTGGCACAGGGTCCAGAGGTGGACCACCAACTGCTTCTTCGCCACCCCCATCCCAATACTTTCAAGGGAAGCATGCCTCCCGCCCCTTGGCCCTTACTGCAGACACAAGAGACGCACCGCGGCACTCAGACTATGCTGCTCACCCCCCACCCTCAATCCCGCGGCCGCCCGCCTTCCCCCTTCTTTCCCTTCCCTGTCAATTTCAGGGCCCTGACTCGGCCCGACCACTGGCTGACAAGGCAGGCCCGATGTACCGCCCCCTTAGCTGGAACACTCCAGTCCCCACCCCCCCCTTGAGGAGACACCTCCCCGTCGACGACCTCGCGCACATAGCCTTCCCCCTCGGTCACGGCTTCCCACGCTTCCCCCAGATCGGACAAACGCCCCTCCCCCGACAGAAGACATCCCGCCCCCTACCCTCATGGCACGAACCTATGCCGTACTCAAGGAAAGGGCTCACAAACTCATGATCCAGGACTGGGACGACTCCCTCCCGGCGCCCCCCTATTACACGTACCCCACCTCCAGACCCCCCACCCCTTCATGGGGCTCGACAAGTTCGCCGCCAGCCGCGTACATCAGATGCGCTCTGGCAAAAGCTACCTGCTAGCCCATCCCACCTGGCGCGACGACCCAGACCGCCCAACCACCTGCCCCCGATGTCTAGAAGCCCAGAAACCTTCGAACATGCCGTCCTACACTGCCCCGCCAGGGCTGAAGCCAGACACTCCCATCTAAGTGGGGTCGAAAGCCTCTCACCCGAGAGCCCAATCTGGAACCATCCGCCCTTCCCTCTCAGCTCTCCGGAACTTCATCCTAGACACCCGCACCGGGTTCCCCCCCGAGGACCCTCCCTCCTTTGAAGAATAAAACCCGCTCTCACTCCCCCCTCCCAAAAGAAAAACCCACCCCTTGCCCCCCATCCTACGACCAATGCGTTTGTTTTTTGTAATTTTTTTTATGTGAAAGTTTACGAGTTATGAAGTGTGTTGGATTTTCCCTATATTTTTATGTTTTTGACAGACGAGGCCGGTGGTTTTTGGTCTCACCACTTAGTATTATCAGGGCGTGGGAAATGGTTTCTTTTGTGATATGTTTTTGCTTTACAGGTTTTGTTTTTTCCATAGCCTCCGCTACATGAAGCTTTTTGTACCTTAAAACAATGAACGCATGATATAAAAAAAAAAAAAAAAAAAAAGGCCTCTTGGTTTAGACACGAACCATCTCCTTACACCTCCGGCGATTGAAATCTCAACACCATGAGAAATCATCGTCAACATCCTTTCTCCAACGCACTCTTAGTAAGCTGCACCCCCCCCTATGATAGATTCGGACTTGGGCACCCGTTTCTTAGGGCTGTCCCATCCACCCTTTCGCTTTTGTTTCTCGTCTTCGCTTAGCATTTGCACGGTCGGCAACACCCTCGCGTCCATGTTACAGACGGCTGGGATCACGGTTCGCAGTAAGAGAAAACTTTCATCAGGCTACGGTCGATTTCTCTACTCTCTTCGATTACGTTTCGCTCGAGGCTGCCTAGTCAGACACGCACACGTTTCCGATAGTTCCTACGATACTTGGGTCTACCCCTCCTCTCCTCCGCTGGTTCGTCCCGTGGCTCGGTTACAGCCAAACATCCGCTCATTAGCTGGCATTCTTACTGCCACTTCCCCTGGGTCACCCCTTCCCCGTGGCTCGGCTCGGCCACAGCCCTCGGTTACGCTCGGTCATGGTATTGCACTGCCTCCTTGGACGATGTCAACGCCTTGGGTTACGGAGTAATGTGATGGATTTGCTTGGGTTTAGCGTTCCCTGTCCCCCCGTTCTGTGTTCTGTAGTTTTGGCTGAATTTTCACGGTCGGGGTTTCTGTTAGAGTACTCTGGGATATTAATGTGGTTTCTTTTGTTTAATTCAAGGGGGAGTTTTCGGGTCCGGTTTTCCTGTTGTCTCCTGCTGTCGTGTTGGTGATTATTTCTGTTGTCTACTTAGCCGATAGGGGTTTTTTGTCTTCGCGGCGGGATCGTGCGGTTGGTTCCATACCAGAGGGATTGGGATGATGGTTTTTTCCGGTGGCCGAGGAGGATTTCTTTGGGGTTTTTCCTTACCATAGCTAGCGCTGCACGTAGCCTTTGTTCCCGTAGTTGATAAATACAAAGCGCATAATATAAAAAAAAAAAAAAGGCCTCTTGGTTTAGACACGAACCATCTCCTCTACACCTCCGGCGATTGAAATCTCAACACCACGAGAAATCATCGTCAACATCACACCCGCACTCCCAGTGAGCTGCACTCCCTATGATAGATTCGGACTTGGGCACCCGTTTCTTAGGGCCTGTCCCAACACCCTC